>JAANDH010000352.1:253116-265752 GCA_011799765.1 Nymphaea thermarum
ATTTTAAGAAATATTATATATCGAATGTTTTTACATTTTAAAAATCAGCACAGATTCGGTTCAAAATTGGGATTCAAATTCAGATCAGATCATGATTGTGAAATCAGTTTTCAGATTCAAATTGAGATATAACCTTTTTTTTATTCGTATTTGAATTAATATCTAATGTAAATATCCAGATACATTTAAGAGTATATTTGATTCCAAATCTCACTCATTGACATTCCTAATGACTCTTCACCGATCTAGCTATATCTAGGTCTAAGTTGGATCCAAGACTCAGCATTATCAATCATGTGCAGCCACTAGGAGGCTCCTACAGACTTAAGACCTCAAAATATCAGACAAAAGCTTATTATGTGGCAGGATTTTCTCCCCCTTTAATTTGGACACCACTGTCACCACAAGTTTTTGACCTTTTCAACAAATTGCCAGTGTACTAAAGTATTTAAGGACGGACAACACACTTCAGCAAAGGTTTTTTATTGATATTTCTAGATGTCAGTAAAGAAGGTTTGGTAACTAAAAAAATGAATATAAAACACTTTTTTAATAATAAAATATATAATTATTAAATAAAATAAAAAAACTAATCGGACCAAATCGGCCCCATCGGACCAGCCTGATGCCCAGGCTTAATCCATGCATATCAAACTCAACCTATGACTAAACTAAATTTTCTAAATACATGCTGATCGGTCCATATAATCTACATATCTCAGTTATTTTAACTTTTCAAGGAAAGATGTGCTGATGCATATAACTTATATATGTGTTGACAAAACTGAGGTTATTTATCAAAAAAAAAATATTTTAAAGTAAAAAAAAAATATATTTTTAACCAGGCCGAGCCTGGCAGATATTAGCATTATGTGTCGTAAGCCTGTAACTGCCTCATTTAACTCAATGATCCGAGGAACTCACAGTCCTCATGGAGATAAGCAAGTCCTCTTGCAGCCCTAGTGCAATTTTCAGTCGCGTTGCCCAATCCACTGTTGGCTGACTCTTTTCTGCAGCAATAACAACACGAAGCAATAAAATTATTTTAAAGCATGATCATCAAACTGAAACGTCATAAACAAATCGGGTGAAAAAGTTATCATCTCTTTTGTTATAAAAAGTCTAAATGCGATATACTAGGGAGGAGGATAAAGAAAACGACATTATTTCTCAAGCATCCGTTGAAGGGAGAATGAGAAATGACCATGATAAATTATTTTCACGTATACCAACGTGAAAAATGGAATTCAAGTGTGTCGTTGGGCACAAACTCATAAACAAGCAGCCTCTGGTGACAAAGAAACTAGATGCTTATGATGCACTCGGCTAATTATCTCCACCTCTGCCTGGAATTCATGTTCGCCTTGTCCACTGCCAGATTTCAGCTGCTTAATAGCAATTTCCTTTCCATTGGGAAGAATTCCCTTGTGGACGTAACCAAAACCACCTTGACCAAGGAGGTTCTCTGATGAAAACCCATTTGTTGCAATTGCCAGTTCTTCATATGTAAAGGTGCTTTTAGAAAAACCCAATGCAAGACCAGGTGATGGTGGATGAAGTGGTGGTGCATCTGACCCCGTAATTCGCCCTCAACTGTTTCCCAAGCACTTCTTCTTGCTGCTTTTGAACTCAAGTGATCCGGTAATTTTCAGATTCCTTCTAAGAGCGAAACTTAATTTATTCCCCCTTCAAGGCTTTGTGTGGTAAAATTTGTTCGAAGATGTGGATATGGACCTACCATGCTGCGGTGGATAATTCATTGGAGAAATCCCCAAGTTACATTGCTGTTGTTGTTATTTCCTTACGTTTATAATTTAGCTCATCATCAAACCAACGACCTTGCCCAAGCCATGCAGTCACTAAAGCAAGCAGAGTCCGGGGGGGGGGGGAATCAAATAGTTAACTGTTTTTCCAGTTCCCCTTACAACCCGCATTCATGGAACAAGGGAGTATGAAAAAATAGCTGAAAGAGATAATGTACTTAAGTGCTTGTGCGTGTGCGCATGTAAGTATATATATATATATTGGTATATGCTAAACACTTAAATGTTTCCCCCATCACATTTATCACCTCCCAACTGATCTCCTTATCACCTTTATTGCATGAATATCACAAATATTTATTGAGTTTTCTCAACACGATAAATACTAGTAAGGCTAGGGGCGGAGCCAGGATTTTTTCTACGGTTGGGCCAAGATGATTCGCGGGTCGGGCCAGGGTCGAAACAAGAGGAGCAACGAAGAGCGACAGGTCGGACCAAACTAAAAAAATTTGATTTTTTCAATGTAAAAAAAAAAAATTTCCCGCGCTCACCCGGGCCATGGCTCGGGCGCCCCCCTCCCTCCCCCTACTTTCACTTGATCAGAGGGTTCAATTCAAGACTCTCAAAAGTGAAGAATAGAGTAAAGGTGATAAGGAGATCAGTTGGGAATGATGAGAGAGAGAAAGAGAGAGAGGCAGTTGAGAAGAAGGTTCCAAGTGAAGGTGATAAGCGGAACCTATAAAATTTTTTTTATAGCCCCACCTCAATTTTTTTTAAATTTACATATAAATTTTTTTTTTTAGCCCCACCTCAATTTACATATAAAACTTTTTTTATTGCCTCACCTCACCTCAATTTACATATAAAACTTTTTTTATAGCCTCACCTTTATCACCTCCCAACTGATCTCCTTATCACCTTTATTGCATGAATATCACAAATATTTATTGAGTTTTATTAACACGATAAATACTAGTAAAGCCAGGGGCGGAGTCATGATTTTTTCTACGGTTGGACCAAGAAGATTCGCGAGTCGGGCCAAGGTCGAAACAAAAGGAGCAACGAAGAGCGACAGGTCAGACCAAATTAAAAAAATTTGATTTTTTCAATGTAAAAAATTTTTTTTTTCCCGCGTTTACCCGGGCCATGGCCCGGGCGTCCCCCTCCCTCCCCCTACTTTCACTTGATCAGAGGGTTCAATTCCAGACTCTCAAAAGTGAAGAATAGAGTAAAGGTGATAAGGAGATCAGTTGGGAATGATAAGAGAGAGAAAGAGAGAGAGAGAGAGGAAGTTGAGAAGAAGGTTCCAAATGAAGGTGATAAGCAAAAGCTATAATTTTTTTATAATAGCCCCACCTCAATTTTTTTTAAATTTACATAAAAATTTTTTTATAGCCCTACCTCAATTTACATATAATTTTTTTTTTATAGCCCCACCTCAACTCAATTTACATATAAAGTCCCCCGCTCAACTGAGTGAAGACATTATAAAGATAATGATCTGGCTGTTGCATCAAACAAGTATAGTGATTGTTAGCATTCACTTTACATCTCCCCAGAATTATGACATTTCTATGTGCCGTATTGCTAGCAATCTATTAGCAATAAGCATGCAATCTATTTGATTAATCAACAGTAGCAACAACACATCTTTCCAATTCACAAAATTTCTAACACTCATGGTACAATAGAGATCGATGGGCGAACGATTACCGTAGTGAAGCAAAAATACCGCACCCTGTTGCCGGTGAGAGTGCATGCACGACACTGTAATTGAATGGTTTACCATAATATGTACCACCGGGGTACCAAGCAAACCGAAGCTCCTGGAACTGCCGCTATAGCTTTGTCCATCCTTGAACAAGCTGCAAACTGAGTTAAAAGCCTAACTAAACTCGTGCAAGCAAAATTTTGCAGTCAACCAACACGAAATAACAGGTCAATAACTAAAACCAGAAAAAAACATCATAGGAAATTGCGCTAAAAGTTCATCTCAAACCTCATGCTTATTTGGATCGTCCAAGCCGCCATCGCAATGACCATCCGTCAGCAGCTTGGTGGAGTTGGATCTCATATGAAAAAACTTGGCGCGTGATCTTGCAAAATTATCCATAGCACTGTAGTTGAAGGGCCCTGACTTTGTTGCTTTGAGAAACGGAACTGACCCTGGTGGGCAACTCTTTTCTTTTAATCCAATTCCGCTAAAATTATCACTTAGTGATCCATGAGATTCAATTTCTGTTGTTGTTTCTCGAGGTGGTAATCTTGCTCTCGATTGCAGCTACATTCTCCAACATGGCTTATTTGTTGTGTTAGGAACTAAGTGTATTCACTAATTATCCTCAGTATATCATGAAACCCAAAAAAAAATCAAACATTTTCCCTTTCCCCATACGAAAATGGGTGTACCGAAGATTAAGCAGAAGTGTGCTATATATATAACAGCATCATTGAAATTGAATTCATCACCCTTTTTAACTTGAAAGGGACACTCCGGGATTAGGATATTGACAAACTCACTCAATTAAGCAAGGAAAGATTGGAACAAAGTGATTAAATTATTTTTGTCATATGTTACAAAACTACCATATATTCCCTTATTTTTTAACTAAAAAGAGGGAGATAAAAGGAGAAAAAACAACGAAAATTCACCTCATATTTGCACAACTTTCACTCATGGCAGGCTGGCTGTAAAAAATCTACGCAGTCAACTACATCTCCATTTTCGAGCTGAAAATCAACAAGAGATATCATTATCACGTGCAATTCAATTGAAACAGAATTAAGCACATCCACAGCTTGAAGATATGCATTAACTAATACTACAATGGTGATCGAACAATCTTTGAATTTCAGAAGCAACCGAGAGCCAGTTTTTTTTTTTTTTTTGGCTTTTGAGGGGGCGCTAAATATCATTTTCAAAAATCGTAATCGACCCAAATTTAAACAATATTCTTCAGAATTTTTACATGGACCAATATAAAAATTTTCAAAAATATAAATACAATTTCTTTTCCCAATATGTGAGGGGGCCCTTGGCCCCCCTCTTCCTTCCGCCCTTCGAGCAAGCCACATGAGCGCAGCTAGATCTTCTACATTTCATGCATGTACTAACTGTGAAATATAAAAGACAAAATTTCAAGCTTTAAGAAATAAAAACTAAAACCTCTAAAGTTGGCTGGAACTAGTTGAGATCAGTGATCTCAATATTTTATCAATTAATAATATTGCTATCTCATTACAAGGGAAGCATGGACTGAATGTCAAATAAAAAATGAAATCGAGGCTATAGACCACGAGAGCTTTTCAATTCTTATAGTTCTTATAGTTGATGCAGATGTTGGAAGCTGAAAGTTGTCGAACCAAAACTGCTGGATGGGCCGTTGGACAAGGACATTCTAAACCAGCTGCTAGTCACGCACACGCTTCAGTATCAAAAGCTTTTGGGAAGCGTAATAATAAGCAAAAGGTTTTGAAAAATGGAAAAAATGTGCAGCAAATTCCTGGATCAAATGCTGGTGAAAATATACATTCATAGCCCTGTTATTCTCAGACATCAAGATATTTGAATCAATTCTTTGCTGCACATTTTTTCCATTTTTCAAAACCTTTTGCTTATTATTACGCTTCCCAAAAGCTTTTGATACTGAAGCGTGTGCGTGACTAGCAGCTGGTTTAGAATGTCCTTGTCCAACGGCCCATCCAGCAGTTTTGGTTCGACAACTTTCAGCTTCCAACATCTGCATCAACTATAAGAATTGAAAAGCTCTGTAAAAATTGAAAAGCTCCGCAGGTGACAGAATGTGTAGGTTCTTAGCACTTTTAGTTCATTTTGTCCGTATTATTTTTTTCTCCCAAAGTAGGGAAGGGGATTAAGCAATAGATGTTGTTGAACTAGAGAAAGATACCTTTGAGCACATCAAATTGCTGAAGGACAGGAAAAGCTGTTCATGGACCCACTAATAAAAGTGTGTTGTCCGTCCTTAAATACACTGACAATCAAAAACTTGTGGTGACAGTGGTGTCAGACTGTCAGTCACCAAACCTCATATGGAACCCAAATTAAAGGGGAAGAAAATCCTGCCAGATAATAAGTTTTTGTCTATATTTGGAGGTCTTAAGTCTGTAGGAGCCTCCTAGTGGCTGCACATGATTGATAATGCTGAGTCTTGCATCCAACTTAGACCTAGATATAGCTAGATCGGTGAAGAGTCATTAGGAATGCCAATGAGTGAGATTTGAAATCAAATATACTCTTAAATGTATCTGGATATTTACATTAGATATTAATTCAAATACGAATAAAAAAAAGGTTATATCTCAATTTGAATCTGAAAACTGATTTCACAATCATGATCTGATCTGAATTTGAATCCCAATTTTGAACCGAATCTGTGCTGATTTTTAAAATGTAAAAACATTCGATATATAATATTTCTTAAAATAAGATGTAATTTAATGACATAATTATCTTTGTAGAACCAGGTTTTTATAATCAATGATGCAAGTCCTTTCTTTAAAGCCATGATCAGACTCTACTGATATTCATGAAGAAGAAAAGAAGCAATCTTCAGAAAAAGTCATGAATAAAATCTTGTACTTCTTCATGCATTACCAACTTAGGTATTTTTCCTTTCTAATTGAAAAAAGAAACGACAAGAAAGAACGTTCACCTTGTGTTTGTACAGAATTCTCACATAAGGGTTGCTCATGGAAGGGTGAGTGTGAAAATCGACGCAGTCGACCACATCTCCATTTTCCAGCTGAAAATTAGCAAGACATCCCATCACCATGTGCAATTCCATGCATCTTTTACATGCAAATATATATGTGTGTGCCTTTTCCGACGAGAATTAGAAACATCACATTTCCTTTCTATTCTGTGGGGAAGGGTGATCAGGGGAGTTGGATCTGCTCATGCTCACAGTCACAGATGTTATGAATGAAGATAAGTTCTAAATAGTTGTCATGAAATAAGAAGATGAATGCTCCATACGACGAGAGACACTGGGCGCTCCTCAGGATAATATTTTCTCTTTCGATGAACTCGTGATCCAACGCCTTCAACCACCGAACCTTGACTCATCAAAATGACAAAACACACACACGATGAGAGACGCATGGTGACCGGTGAAACTCATTCCGATCAAGGGCTTTTGGCCTTCTAGCTAGAATCCAGGTGAAATTGATCAAATGGCCGCTAATTTGTTTTCAGAAGTGAATCATGCAATCTTTTATAGTCCAATACTAATGTTTCATAGAAAGAAAGAACACCCACAGTTAGCCCCTCAGGTTTTAATGTTATTGCTAATTAAGAAATTGCAGCACTTGTCTTTAGGATCCATCTGAAATTGGTCAATGGCCAGCTTTTTGTGCTAGAGTATTACTTGATAGTTACCTTTTTGTTGGTTGATATAGTTAGTAAAAATTGACTCACACTGGCAAATATTATTTCGCATAAATTTGACTTTAAGGATTTTTGGATTCCTTAACTTTTAGTTCAAGGGGTTGCAATTTTTCCATTAGCAGTAGGAAGGAAAAATATCCGAAGATAAAAAGAATCCACGTCCAGTCCATTGTATTATAATCAAGACTGAGAATATGCTTTCCTTTACTAGCCAATTACGAGATTAGCTTCTTCATTTGGGATGGTAAAGCAAAATCGGAAAAGAAGAAGATGGGTTTGAAAAATTAAGCTGGACGGACCAAATTCCTAGAATAGCTAACGAGGCAGAGATTATCATGGGGACAAAAAACTCAGAATATATATATGAATGATAATATTACTAGATGCTTTCGTTAAAGAGTAAAATAGGCTCGGCACATTTTGAGGGCCTATTCTCATGATTAAATCAGCTAAGCAAATAATTTTATATGGGCGGAGAGCATAGGTCAAAGTACAACCCATATATATATATATATAGCCAGCGGCTGGCAGGGTCCTTCGCCCCTTCCTTACCGGCCCTCTTCCTGGGACCCTAAAAAATAAAAAAAGTTACATGTAAATATTAAAAAGTTTCATTTATCCTATATAACAATTCAGTTCTTCTTATGAAAAATTTATGGTTTTACCTATATATATATATATATATATATATATATATATATATATATATATATATATATATATATATATATATATATATATATATATATATATATATATATATATATATATTCTGTAGCATTTTTTTTGTGACACTGAAGAGTTTTTGATGACTGTCATGGGTATTGGCCTACTAGGGCTCACTAAAAATGCCATTGTTTTCTTGTATGGTCAATGACGCCACTAAAGGTTCTTTAGTGACATTGCAAATTGCTACTAAGCATGTTTAATAGCACATTTATGTATGACATTATTGGCATTTTATGACTATTTGCAAACATCACTAAAGGCCTAATAAAGACATAATTAAATATCTTTAGTTCATATTGCATAAAAAAGTGAAAATAAATACACTAAAAGAAAAACTTTTTCCTGGTAATGTAAAAATTAATGTCAATAAAATAAGATTTTGGTACACACTAATGTGTAATGTGTAAGTACAATAATAACAAAGATATAGTGCATATAGTTTTTTCTTTCTTTTTTTTTTTTTTGATATCCAATGGCATATACATATATACACATTTACAAAATTATACTGAAGGAATCCCAATCCCCTTTAGTGGCGTGTCATTTTCTGATAACTTTAGCCTTACTAGATGATTTTGAAGGTTGCTCCTCCACTTGTTGAGCGTATTCTAGAAATTGGACTGTAAAAACCTGCCTTGGAAGATATACACTTTCCAAGTATCACCCCAATCTCCTGTTATTTGTTTGTACCTGAATCTTCCCTGTCTGACTGTTGCAGTTTCCTGACCATTTGATTGCCTCCAAACACCTGCAGATGATGGTTTCCTCCATATTCTTGAACCATGTAGTCTCCCACACTACCACTCAAGATATCTAACAACCTTGAGAAATGGTTGTCCCCCATGGCTATTCTCTGCACGATCCCAACCATAGTCACAAATATTGTCTGAGAGTTTTAAACAGCAAAGTTTTTCTCATTTATAATATGGTGAGCTTGAAAAGAACAAAAAAAACAGGAAAAATGTGGTAGACTTTTATAAATTTTAAAAAACTAAAAATGAGGAATGCTCTACGGTGGTTCAAACTCTGAGGCTCAAATCACGCCAGAGCTGACTTGAATTATGTAGATGACAATATGAATCAAACCAGTATTAATTGGCCTTTCACCAAGTCTTGGCCCAATTAACTGACTTGGGGCCCTGGGGCAAGGGCAACCAACTCAAGATTAGAAATAACTTAGTAGTGCTTAACTATCAGAAAATTAAGGTGTCCCCCCCATCTCCAGAGAGTTGACAACTGGAGGATTTAAAACGGAAACTAGCCATCTATCAGCTATTATCTCGAACATTGTGACAGCCTTCTTGGAAACCTTCTATATCTGACGGAAAACTTTTGTAAGGGTGAAGAATCTTTTCATTTGAGAAGCAAGCTATCAGCAGGTGAGATCTCCTACCTACTTGTATACTTGTGAAATCAAAACGTACTTGGGAGATGAACAATCTGCTTGATCGATCAGGAAATCAAGAAGATAGATAGACAAATTGTTCATGTATGTGTCAAAAGGAAAATTTGTACCAAAGCACAATAAAAGCGAAAAGTTGAGGACCAGGTTTCCCTAAGATCTTGAAGTCAAAACCGGAAGATCTCTTGCTAGCAATTCAATTGGCAGAGCATATCACTCAAACTACACAATGTGGATTGATATGCATCGCTGGGCAGTTTCTTATTATTCATTCATCTCTCTTTGATCACACTCGACAATTTTGAAGATATGATATTACTGAAATTATTGCATAAATACCAAGATTATTGTGCCAACAAATTTTATACCTAAGCGTACTCCTATATCTGACCGTCAACTTCTGCAAGAGTGAAGAATCTTTGCATGGAAGGAGCAAGCAATCAGCAGGTGATCTCCTACTCGTATATATATATATATATATATATATATATATATATATATATATATATATATATATATATATATATATATATATATATATATATATATATATATATATATATATATATATATATAACACACACAAAATTTAAACTTTGGGAGTTGAAAAATCAATAAAGCTGGCTCAAACTAGCTAAGATCAGTCTCAACATCGTATCAATTGATAAACTGTAGAGTAAGTTGAGCCAATTCGAACTCGCATGTAAAAACATGACTCAAGCTCTTCTCATTTATAAACGAGTAGAGTTTGAGTCTAAATTTATTGAGCCAAGTTTGAGTTATAAAAACTTAACTTGTTTAAACTCGGATCTGCTCGGCTCAACTCATTTCAACTTGGGACTGCTCGACCACGTAAAAATGGTTCATCATAGTTAAATTAGTAAAACAAATTAATGAGTTCTACGAGTTTACGGGTTAAAACGGAAAAAAGATACTTTAAACATGACGTTAAGTGAGTCGAGCTAGTGCCTGTTCTATTTCAAGTGGAGCTCGAGCTTGAGGTTTTTGAGTCTATTTGAGCTTGATCTGGTGCATCTCGACCTCGACATGGCTCATGTTCGTCAAAACATAATGAATGCCAAACGGTGTTGTGCATCAATGAATTTATTGTCCCTTAACATATAATCTCATTCAAATGATAAATCTTGCAAGTCAGTAGAGAGGAAAATAACAAAGAAAGTTTATATATTGAGGGAAGGAAGGATGGCTGGGTTGCAAAGTAGATCAAGGACAAAGGAGGGCATTATAACCAGGTCCACCGAAGGTGATCACACGTCCCGTGGGTGTTCTCCCCCAGTCATTGATATCATAGCAGAAAGGGTCGGTGGCGAAAACAATCAGAGGGTAAGCGGCGTCGGAGGGGTTGAGGTCACGGTCATACACCTCCATGTGTCTGATGTAAGCAGCCTTTCCCAACCCTTCCCTTCCAAAATGGCCGCTCCCCATCGCGTGCTGGTGTGCCTTCCATTGGTGCACACGTTAACAATCCCTCCTCCCCATTGAATGTCATCCGCCAAGTCGAAATTAGGATGGTAATTTGTTCTCAGCCAAAATCCCACCGTTTCACCATTGAATGAAAGATTCCAGTTCCCAGTCTCAAGAGCCTGTTTTTCGCCAATTCAAATGTGTTAGTTATGCTTTATTTTTTGCATATATTATAAGGAGCTGAACGCCTCCTGTTATGAAGGAGGACTCGAGACAACAAGGGGGTGTTTTGATGAGGTCACAGTTCTGAAATTTTAAAATTAAAATTTTCATTTTTGATGAAATAGGAATTATGTTACCAAACTGAGGATTGCTCATTCTTGACTCAAACTTCCCTAATCGTGAATGTATCATGGGGGTAGAATTTTCATAAAATTTTAAGATTTTTTCATCTCTTTTCTGGGCATATGGCATGGTGGCTTTAATTCATCAAATTCTTTTTTTGTCAACCACATTATTTTTAATTCAAGAATCAAAATTTCATACTATCGAACACAAGAGAAAACTAGAATTTGAATTTTCATTCCAATTCTCATTTAAGGTAGAACTAGAATTTAGTTTTAGAATCAAAATTCAAGATCCTCAAATGCTTTCAAAAGCAGAAATAAATAAGCAAAAAAAATTGGACATGGATTTTTACATGGTTGAGAGCTAACGTCCTAAGTCCATGGACCCATATATATATATATATATGTGTGTGTGTGTGTGTGTGTGTGTGTGTGTGTGACTGAACCCTCTTAATCATGGGGATTAGGGCAAGCTGATTCTTTTATAAAATAAATAAAATTACATAAATACCCTTCCATTAAAATTATTGCCTAAGATGGGGGAATATCCATCCAATCAAACCTTTCTCGGCAGAAATAATGCCCATCTATATAGACACTGTGTTTAGACAAATTTTCACTGTAGAAAATGGGCTTTTTTATCTCGTGAACTTCTCTCGCTCACTTGAGTGAAGACTAGATTATTTTGCACCGATCTTCTTCGATCGACATTATAAAGGCTCGATGCGTACTTATCTGGCTTTGCATCAAACAAGTATAGTGATTGTTAGCATTCACTTTACATCTCCCTTGAATTATGACATTTCTATGTATCGTCTTGCTTGCAATCTATTATTTTTCAATCTATTAACAACAAATACCGCCATAAGCATGCAATGCAATCTATTTGATTAATCAACCGTAGCAACAACACATCTTTCCAATTCACAACATTTCTAACGCTCATGACACAATAGTGTAAGAAATCAAAATGAATGAATAATTAAAGGGACATGAATTTTTAAAGTGGTTCAGCCAATAGGCCTACGTCCACTAGTCTATCATTTCTTGCTTGCCTTCCTTTGGTGGAGAGACTCATTTATATAGAGGAGTTACATAAGGAGTCTCTAGTTCCCAAGAGACATGACTTTTCATCTTTCAACATACATGACTTTTCATCTCTCAAGAGACATGACTTTTCATCTCTCAAGAGACATGACTTTTCATTTTCTAAGAGACATGACTTTTCATCTTCCAAGAGACATGACTTTTCATCTCTCAAGAGATATGACTTTTCATCTCCCAAGTAATTCACATTGAGAGCCTTCTTGGTGTTTCTGTTAACATCCCCCCGCAAGCTCAATGCTTCAACAATGAGATTGAGTTTGTTAATTATTTGATAATGATGCTGCTTACTAAGTGGCTTAGTTAAAATATCAGCAACCTGATCTTTGGAAGAGATGTACTGAATTTTCAAATCTCCTTTAGCCAATTTTTCTCGAACAAAATGAAGGTCAATCTCTATGTGTTTGCTGCGACTATGATACACAGGATGAGCTGCAAGATAGGCTGCGCCGATGTTGT
>JAANDH010000353.1:3010-26118 GCA_011799765.1 Nymphaea thermarum
TGTGGATGACATGATTGTCACAGGAGATGATGAGGAGGAGATTATCAAGCTAAAAGGGTTACTGGCTACTGAGTTTGATCTCAAAGATCTTGGTAAGTTGAGGTATTTTCTGGGTATGGAGATTGCTAGATCTAGCACTGGCCTTATACTAAATCAAAGGAAGTACACACTTGATTTGCTGAAGGAGACCGGTAAACTGAGATGTAGACCTGCTCCTACTCCGTCTGACACAGGGCACAAGTTGAGTCTTAGAGATGGGGAGCCACTCTGTGAAGCAGACAAGGGAAGATATCAACGTCTGGTTGGGAAGTTGATCTATCTTACCCTCACGAGACCAGATATTACTTTCGCAGTGAATGTTCTGAGTCAATTCATGCATGCACCAACTGATGTTCACCTGAAGGCTGTGGACAGAGTACTATGCTATCTGAAGAAAAGTCCTGGCAAAGGACTTCTGTATGTGAAACAAGAGACTGTGGAGATCGAGGGGTATTCTGATGCAGATTGGGCAGGTTGTGTTGATACCAGACGATCTACTACAGGGTACTGTGTTTACTTGGGAGGAAACCTCGTTATATGGAGAAACAAGAGACAGGAGGTTTGCTCTAGATCTAGCGCAGAGGCAGAATATAGGGCAGTTGCTATAGGAGTGTCAGAATTACTGTGGCTGAAGATATTATTGACTGACATTGGAATAGAGACTAAAGGACCCATGAAGATGTATTGTGATAATAAGTCTGCCATCAACTTAGCCAACAATCCTGTTCTACATGACAGAACGAAGCATGTTGAAATTGATCGCCACTTCATTCGTGAGAGAATTGATGCAAAAGAGTTGATCTTACCCTACATGAAGTCTGAGGACCAAACTGCATATGTGTTGACAAAAGTTCCTACTTCAGCTTCATTTGAGAGAAATGTATCCAAGCTGGGCATGTTTGATATGTATGCCCAGCTTGAGGGGGAGTGTTGACGGATCTTTGTGTTTGGGTCCGGGTCTGGACCCGATCCAGTATGGCCTTGTTAGGGCATACTTATATTTGTGTAACCCTAATTTCTAGAGTAATGAAATTATCTAGAGAGAGAGAGTCTGGCTGCTAGTGGGCACCAACTCCTCCTCATTCGTGGTTTTTTCTCCCTCGTGTTGAGGGTTTTCCACGCTACATTGTGTTTCTTGTTCTTGTTCGTATTTCTACATTATACAAATCAGAAAATGTTGTGCATTGGAAGCCTAAATGATATGGCATATCAGCCCGTATCAACTGTTAAATGTTGTTGCATATCAGCCATCGTTTGAATAATTTTTCCTTCTTGTTACATTTTATCAGGTCCAGATTGGCTGACAAATGAATGAGGCCATATCAGGACCCATCACGGCCTGGCCCACCAGTGAAACAACATGTATCAGCCAATATGGACTGATACATACCACTGTTTACAACATTGTTTTCTGAAATCATGTCATTGGATCACTAAATGAGTTATCAAAGTACCACAGAATGGAAAGAGATGATTCACATAAGAACCTGGAGTCATATATTTTTACAGTGAACCAAAGCCTGTCAAGAAGTATCATTAGGAAATGAAAAACTCCGATTTCTGGACCCTGAAGCAAATTTTATACAGACAAGATTGTATGTCATCCCAATACCAAGATAGAAACTAGAAAGGAATCCATAAAAGCCCCATAATTATATACCCCTCAGCAACGATGCAGAAGTGCCTAAAAAGATTTGAAAACATCTTTTAACGAAGGATGCTTCATCAGGGATGCAAAAGTAATAGACAATGATCAATAAGCAACAAATTCTAGGCAATCCAGGAATAACAAATAAACATTGAAATTTTAAAGGTGAAGATTGATTATTCCAGCAGCTCATATTTCTGATATTCCATGGGTATGACTTCATATGAGACAAAAGGCAAAAAACTATCTTCATACTGAAAACTATATAGTGAAAATAGTTTGCCTAACAAAAGAGGATGACTAAAGGAGACCATAGCAAAAAAAACACATTTTTTCGGGAAAAAAAAAGAAAAAAATGCAATAAATAAATCAGACATTTAAACTTTTAAAAAATGCCTTTTTTTACACAAAAATGCAAAAAATGAAATCTTATTCATTTTTTCACGTTTTTTAATGGCAAACTGCTTGTTTTCAGTTGTGAATTTCTATTTGCTGCAAATCTACTTAGTTTTTTATGCTTGCGTTATTAGTTTTTCTCACTTATTTTATTTTTCCCTCATTTATATTTTTTTAATTTAAACAAAATTACCATATTTTTTTCTTCTTCTTTTTTCTGAAGCTCGTTGTATTATAACCAAGAAAAACCTCGCTATTTAAAATGCGAGAAAGTTTTTTGTGATTATGAATGAGACAAGGAAAACACACAGAAGATCCTGGTAGTAGTCACAGCAGACAAGAATTAAGGCTGCAAAAATTTCCAACCTCGAGCAAAGGCCTGAGGTTTCACTTCTTTTGGCTTGTCAGCCTCTTGATTGGTCCGCCATATCATTTTTGAGAAGGATGAAAGTGTTGAAAATGTAGCTGGCACAACCTTTGACAAAATGGCTCCAACTAGAGACCTATTTCTGTCCTCAGAAAGCCTGTAAGCACATGGATCATATAACAGTTGAGAAAGATTGGAAAAAAGAAATTATCTTCTAGCAAATTTCACACACGCAGACAGTTGAAACCAGTCAGTCCCACCTGAATGCGGAAATTACAGCATCTTCTCCAATGGTAACAGCACAGTAGTAACGTTGACTTGACTGCCCAACAATAAAAGCAGCTGAATTCAAATACCAGAATAGCTTCAGAGAGCTTCCACTAAATAAGGAAACTTTAAGAGAAATGACAAGAGAACAAAAAAATCATGGCTCAATTAAACTAAAAGCTAATAGTGGTTGTTTAAAGCAGATTCACCACCTCAAGCTCCAGAAGTGGAGGAGGCATGATCCCAGTAATTGCAGCATCAGTGCATGGTCCAAACTTCCCAACATTCCATAGCTGGTAGGGCAACCTCCCATAATCATTTTCCCGTCTATATGACTGCATTTCTTGGAACCATTTTTGAAGAAAATTCTAGGCCAAGTAAAGGATGAAATATAAAGATCAGTAGAAACTCTTACATGTGAAAGATATATCATCTGCACAAATGATCTCACAAAGGTGAACAGCAGAAGTAAGATGCATGTTCAAAAGACAACAGACAAACTGTGGTAATGTGATGATGTTCCTTTCCAACAAATGGATAAATTTTGGGTTCTCTAGTTTATAAAAGGTAAGAAACAGCACATACCTGAATATCTGCTCCGTCAAAACGTGCAATTATGCCTGGCATAACTATGCATATTTCGTTTGAAGATGTTCTCTGTGGAAAGTTACCATCACTTCCTCGAACACGTATTCTAATAATGCGTGAAGGATGTACAATCTACATGACAAAATCTTTGGTCAGGTGGCACAAATTTTGCAAAGTGAGAATAGAATGTTAAAATAGCTCAATTAAGAAGGCATGTTGCATTTATAATGTCTAGCAATTGCATATCATTGACATTTGAAAAGAAGACAGCTGACCACGGATGTTTCATTCTTGAAGCTTCTAGCAATATTGTTCACAAAAGAAAGCATAGGACACAACAAACACACATGTGGACACAAATGTACATAAAGTTATCCAAGAAAAATGAACAGACAGGATCTTTTCTGTTTGTCATCCTAAAGTTTTCTTATCTGAGATAGTCATGTGATCCAATTAGTGGTTAGTCCGTAGACCATACAAGCCTCAAATAACACAACGTATACATGCTTGCAATTCATGTTTCATATGAATGAACTTATTTTAAGTGATTCCACCAAACTTCCATAAAACGAGAACATCAAATGTGAACATAGAACTGATCAAATAAATAGCAGAAATTGTAGTGTCCAATTGAATCAGTTCAGTAAGATATACAACTAATTCTCATAGTCCTGATTATGTATCCAGTACCCAAGCTTGGTTCCAAAAGCAAATTTTAATCTAGAAGCTTCGCATCAAATTACTCCACTGAAACATCCAACTAATCCCTAAAACAATAATTCCAAAATTGGCTTGGTTAAAACATCCGATACTAGAAGTTCAAATACATTCAATGAAGAGTAGCCCCTAACCGAGCAGGAGTCCATCTTCACACGGGTTGGACACACGGAATCCTCAACTCAATTAGGTACGAAACACAACCTTTGAAAATTTTAATATCTTCAGCCAGCAAAAACCTTGAAAAAGGTTCATTCTAAATCACACCACTCTAGAATCTAAATCATATCATGATCTAGAAGTTTCAAGTTTCTTCATAGAATGGATATATCCTAGGGAGGGATAATTCTAATTCATAAAATCCTTGAAGATTTGGATATCTTGCACGAGCAGAAACGCTAGTTGAAGGTTCATTCTAAAACATAATAGAAGCTATGGGCAATTTGAATGTCATCTGTGAGTAGAAAGTTTTGACAAAAGGATCATTTTTAAGAGTAAAACATTTTCTGAAATTGGTACCTCATCGGTGAGTGGAAACCTGCACAAACATGATTAGAGCTGTCAATTTTTTGAAATCGGTGCCTCACAATTTTCAAAAAATGGAATCTCTTCGATGAGCAGAAACCTTGACGATAGTGCCATTCTCAACCCTAACACAAGTTTTATATATTTGAATCCCTTAACAGAAGCAGCCCTGACAGAAAAATCCTCCTAATTACAAAACAACGAATTCAAAATCCAATGCAAGTAACAACTCTGAGAAGGAGCCGTTTCTTCTGACAAAAGCAACACCTGGAATCATAAGTCACAACGCAAACAAACCAGGGAATGTAGATGGAAAAAGCAAACCAGAGAGAGAGAGAGAGAGATCAATTTTGCGTCAGCCACAACCAGCAGCAAAGTTTTCGAATCAGAAAACCAAGATTATCGGACGGAATGTAAGGACTTGCCTGCTTGTGGATCAGGTCGGCATTCATGGAGTAGAAGAGGAGGAACCCGTTTGACGTCCCGAGGGCGAGGACCCGGAAATCATCAAAGATTAACCACTCGATCGCGGCAATCTCTCCCTCGACGGAAGGAGAAAGAGACGGCTGGATGGAGACAGGAGGGGAGTCGTTCCAATCGACGACGAGAACGAAGGATCGGTTGGCGAGTGCGAGGGAGTTGGTGTCGAGGGCAAGGAAGAGATTAGGATCGTTGGCGAGCCAGCCTTCCTTTCCGGCGCCCAATCGATCCAATTCCTTGCAAGCAATGCATCCGAGTTCTGTCAGATGGGATCGCCTCGCCATCGATGGCGAAGACTACGGCACTCAGTCTTCCGATCAACAGAGAAAATGATCGCAGAGAGAAAGAGAGACAGACTCTTGCTGTAGGAGAATTTCAATTTAAGGTTACATTCTACACTTAATTACCTTTTCGTATTTCGAACTTTTCACTTTTCTTCTAATTAAGGCACCATCTTTTCCCAAAGTTTCTCCTAGTCAACCCCATTAGGATTTCAACATACTCAAACTACGCTTAAAAACGTTGGAATGTACAAAATAAAGATGCTAGTTATTGGTCTGGTTACACCAGCAAAAGCACAAGGAATGGTCGACCCTTGTACTAACAGGCGAATCTCTCTCGCTCTCTTTTCAAAACAAAAATCTCTTTTTCTTTACACACTCTAGAAACCAAATCAATATTAAGATGCAAGCACTGCTTGTCTAATACTTATGCTTAGAATAAATTTTCAGGTTTCATTAGTTGATTTGTGGGTTTGTGATATCTGAATATGGTATCAGAGCTGGAGAATATGACATGGTGTAGGAGAACTAGATGTTTCTCTTTTCTTGAGGTGACTCTTCATATTCACTTTTTGTTTCACCGTGTTGTTTTCTGATTGTTATTTTGGTGACATGGGGATCGATCTCTATCATTAAAAAGTTGTTTGATTTCATCTTGCTATTTTTTCATGTTATAGTTGTTTTGCTTTTGTGTTGGATACAGTCAATATTAGTATTTGCCATAATGACTGCATTTTCTCTGTTAAATCATGCCAGCATAGATAAAAAAGAGGTTTAGCTAGTGATAGCTGTAAAGTTTGATGGTTCAAATTATGCATACTAGACTGAATATATGAAATTCATTTTGAAAGGATTTGGATTTTGGAATTATGGTGATGGATCTAGTAAGAAACCAGAAGAGGACAATGAGGATTTTGAGAAAGCTTGTAGTGAATTGATAAAAATAATCCAAAGGTGAAGTCTCAGATACTTGAAGCTATGGAACCAAGCACAGTCCTGAGCGTAGTTAAATTTGAAAGTGCAAGAGACATTTAAGCCAAACTGAGGAAGGCGATACCAATTGGCTCAATAATGGAGAAGTCTAAGGCAAAGAGATGAGTCTGTTCAAGTTGTTGTCATAAATATCATATGACCTTTCCATGATGTTTCCTAATGTGAAATTTCAGAAGTGTAAATAATGTTGAAATATAGAAAGCTAGAATCTGATGCAAGACACCATATATGTGTCATAGATTTGTTAATGGTTTTAAGGGCTAAATTTGATAGGGTAAGAAGCATATTGCCAAATTTTGTCTTCTTAATTAGTCTAAAAGTTACTAAGTTCACGGTTGAAGAGACTAAAAATAAATTTCCATATAGAATGACTACGAAACATTTAGTTTTAGCAATCACTAGAGTTTGTTGGTGGAAAAGGAGGGAAAGGAAAATAATTTGAAATGAGAAGGGATTTGAATAATATTTGATGCAATTATTGCAAGAAAATATGGCACATTAAATGTACTTGTTCAGTCTTGAATAAAAAGAAAACAGTTTATATAAGCACCAAATACAACCGTTCATTCTCATTCCCACCAGATGCAACGGTTCATTCCAACAAAATGTAGAGCAATAGTTCAGCAGTATAATATAGTATAAACTAAATAAATCCCATAGCCTTGAATCCACGAATGAGATTAGAAACAAAATTAGGTAGCGAATCACTGACAACCCGATCAAACCAAGACTGAGTGCATGATCATATCAAAGCCACCAGAAAAAAAAAAAAAAAAAAAAAAAAAAAAAAAAAAAAACAAAGGCAGTCAATTTTAGTCCTACCCTTCTGAAATTAATTCACATCTAAAACCCGACAACCAAGAAGCAAGAAATCAATTTCAACAATACTCATTTAAAATGTCACCCAAGAAAGCGTGATCCGTTGCCTAGAATGCTAGAACCCATTATTATTCTCCAGAAAGACTCAATTTCAACGGGCCACCACCAGAAGAAATCCTCGAAAATTGAGCTACTCGCCATTGCTAGAACTGAACTCCTCCTTGTACCAAAACAAGGGAAACAACCCATGAGGGGGCTGTTCTCTCCCCCCACAAAGTACAGCAAGCCGGACACTCACCATCGTAAAAGAGGCCGAATGAGAAGAAGAAGCAAAACCCGCACCAGAGAGTGCTGGAGAGGCAAACCGTCATAAGCAGAAACAGACTGCACAGGGTGATGCCATTGCAGACACCAATGGCTACAGGACGACCAAGGGACGGGAGCGCCCGCCGGCAGCCATCATAGACAATAATGGTTTGCTGGCAAGAAGGAGACCGCCAGTGATTGTTCAGCTTCCCTAGAAACCAGAGACAGAGCACACAAGCGAGAGCGAGAGAGAGAGAGCAAGCAACAGAGACTAAATTCCGATGGCTAGGCTGCTGAAGGTTCAGCGGTGGTTCCTTCCGCTGCTGGAGATGCGGTGGTGGAAATCAACCATTTACGACGGTGGTGGACGTAGTTGTTGTTGCTGCGTGAGAATGAGGCCAACCGGCAAAAATTTTGTCTGCGGGTAAATGTCGCACCTCAATAGGTCGACAGATTTCCGTGGACAAACAGTATGCGCTCTCCCTTGAGAGCGCAGACACTCTTACCGCGCGTGATGGAACATGGACAGAACGCTCTCAGACACTCTTACCGCGCGTGATGGAACATGGACAGAACTGAAAAACGAGGGTCTCTATCAAAAGATGACTGTACAGACACGACACAAGGGAACACTATCCCTCGTTATCGTTACAGTAACATCCACTTTTATCAAACAGCCCCTATAACGCCAAGGGTTCCCTGTCTAATGAGTGAACAGGAAAACATTGTCTCTGGCACTGCATTCGTTTTCATACAACAATCCTTTTGCAGTTTTATTATCCAAGCAGGTTCTAAAGCATCACCTTGATCGAACATTCCGTTGAACATCACAACGCTTTACAACATCAGAAAGCATGCATTGGAAAAAGCAAGAGATCAGGTCAAAATTGATCATGTTTGTGCTTATCTTACCTCAAATTGGACTAGCATTATACCTCAAATTACATGTCCAAATGAACTTCCTAGAGGTGCGACACACTCGCAAACATTGAATCAAGCTTCAAGAAATTTGTAAAACAGCATATACAGAATGAGGCCCGAACCACCAGAGTAAGATATTATTTCTAACTTTATGGACAAACTAATATAGGGGACAGATCAGAGGAAACAAGAAACCTCAAGATCAGTCATTTGATAGATATTATGTTACACCAGTAGGAAGTAGAGAACGTCAGATGGAGATGGGACGGCCTTTGTAAAGTCCTCTTTGAACCACAAAGCTATCGGGGGGTTGATGCTCTCCTAGCCAAGCAAATTCGGATGCCTTGATACCAGCTTCTCGGATAAACCCTGCAGCATAGATCGAGACACATGCCAGGATTTTAGAACTGTAATTATTCAGCATATCGGTTATTAGTGTCCGTTTGCTCACTTGATTTGTTTGAAAGGGAATTAGCTAAAGGTTCAGACCAAACAAGCATCATAATTAATAAAGGATGCAAGTCCTCCCAGACAAATCCCTTTTACTGCAGCTAATGCACCCAACACCTCCTATGTATGGACAAATACAGGTAAAAGCAAGAAGACCAAGTTCCTTAAGGAGTGTTTGGTAGCAGGGACATTGTGCGAGTGTCTCATGAATCTTTCCCAATAATAAGGTAGATTCATTGTTCCATAAATCTGCCCAATCTTTAATATAGATTCATGGGACACCCACAAAGTGTCTCTATTGCAAATAACCCCTAAGAATCTCCCCAAAAGGCAGAAAGTATTCATCATCCTGCTGGTATGACTGGCTAGTCCATCCATTGCACAGACTTGACCTCATAAGCTCAGAACTGCAGCATTAACATGAACGTGTTCATGGTGACTAATATAGAGTTCAATGCTAATGTGGCAGAGTAGGAAACCAGGAATTACCAGGAATATCCTTTCTTGGAGATTTACGATAATATGTACAATGCCTGCCGTCTGCTGATGAATAGGGAGGGGATAGGACATCAAATAGTGCACAGCAGGTCAAAGCCTTGAAACAATGAATATTTCCACCTGCTATTGGATACAGAGTGGTGGTTGCACATGGTGCACTCATCTCACCATCTCTAACAAGCCTTGCTGGCCGTCCTGTCAAAAAGAAAAGGGAAAAGGAAGTTCCCATTAAGGAGCATGATGGCTGTTTTCTTCCAAAAGTACTGAAATGAAATTTTCACACAGACAAAAAAATGCAATATGACAAGAACATCTAGCAAAATAAAAACCTCAACTACGAAAAATTGAGACTACAAGTGTGATAACTCGACAGACCATCTAGAAATTATCACCACTTCCACAGCCAGTAAAAGGGAAAGTGGAGAAAACTTTTTATCAGAGACAGATCTTTTTACGCAACCATTAAATACGGGGTGTTTCTGAAAATAAAGAAAAAAATCAATATGTTGATGAATATCGAACTTCAACCTAAAAATGTATTAGCAGTGCCCATCTCTCACTCCCTCTTAAGTATTCCATTGTCAGAGGAGTTTTGTTTTGAATTTTGATGCATCCAACTCAAAGGATCCAGCAAAGAAAAGCAGCTGCACTTCAACAAATCATAATCTACCATTTAACTAACTAAATATCACCCCTTCAAACCACCATTTTGTGCATTAGAAGACTATGTCATTGTTAGTGCTCCAGAATCAGAACAATTTGCACTTTGTGCATAGTTTTGGCAGTCGCGTGCAATCCAATTTCACTATTCTTCTCAAGAAGAACCTCAATTACATTAAAATAGACAGCGATATGCAAGACCATATTTTGAAAATATTAATTGGTTATATCATTCAAAGACTTTACTGTAAAGAATGCCCAGCCACCTCCAATGTTCATCATTGAAACCAAAATTGTTCAATCAACAGATACCATGAGTGGAGGTAACCTTGTCATATGCTAACCTCACCATTATATAGGACATACCATAGTTTTCTTTTTTTCAAAGATATTCCATAGTATGTTTTTTTCAAAGATATTCCATAGTATGTTTTTTTCAAATTCCCTCAAAAGGGAAAAAAAATCAAGAACCAATTATATGGAAAAATATCATAAGATTTAAGCCCATTATATTACAAAGTTACTTGAGAAAAAGCAAAAGTTAATGTACTTTTCTTCTTTTGCATCAAAAGTTGCCAATCTTCCTACTAATCAAATCTGAATAAAACATAAAGTGCAGTTATAACCAGTGTTATCTGTATCGTACGATACGGACGCGTATCGTACGATACGTATCGTCTGTATCAACATAAACGATACGACACACATTAAATAAACGATACGCGTACGTATCGTACGTGTATCGTCCGTATCGTGCGATACGGGGCCCGTATCGTACGATACGGTCGATACACCCCCGTATCGTACGATACGGGAGAAAACACATATTTCTTTATTTTTTAAAAGTTTAAATACTCCTCCCCCTCTCTCTTCTTGTATTTAAAGACTCCAATAGACATAGGAGGGATAGATTTTGCCCATTTTCATAAAAAATAATCAAGGATCCATCAATTTTTGAGATATTATCATTGAATCAGGAAAGATGATAACTATATGTTTTGAACTTATAAAATTGTGATGTAATCTAACTATCTAAGTCCTAAAACTCCAAGTCCTAGGACTCTAAGTCCTCAGATTCTATAAAATTTTCAAGTTTAAAATTGTGATGGATGCTTATATGTTATTCTTGAAGATTTGATTTTTTATTTTTGAATGTGTCGTTGATAGTTGATAACTTGATACACATGAATGTTCCTTATGTATGATGATTTTTTTATACTTGAATACATTTTTCTTAATTTCTGATTTTTTGTTCATTTTTTCAGATTTTTCTCTATTTTTTCAGATTTTTCTCTATTTTTTCAGATTTTTAAATATTTTTTAAAATTAAAAAATTAATTTTACGATACGCTACGCTACGTTTGCGATACGTTACGATACGGCGTATAGGTCGGCCCGACCGATACGCGATACGCTACGCCTTTTATAACATTGGTTATAACTATTCTAGAGTAACTTCAGAACCTTTGTTGGTTAAAAACTTAGAGGTCTTTTTTTCATTTTATTAAACCATCCATATTTTTAAAACAACCGTCAACAGACCAAAAAATTTACCTAATTAAACTGTTTGACGAATTCTGTAAAATGGACTAAAGAGTGGACTTATGTGAAAGAAATTAAGGTTAGATGTGCTTGAAGGAGAGCTTCCTTCCTCTCAGTTCTAAAATAAAGTTCAAAATAATGGTATTGAAGTTCTCATTGTTCTTTTTTTTTTCCTTCTGTGAGAAAGTTTTCATGATTCCAACAAATGCAGTTCAAATTATTTTGCTTAGTTTAATACTTAAATAAAAGAAATGTTAAAACTAGATAGTTTTTCAAATTCATGATATAATGTCAGCTTAAAAATTGTATGTATACAAGCAAAAAATGTATGTACACAGAAATTTATGTTTATATTCACTATGTATATTTGCTAGTCCAAAAAGATTTTATGAGAAATGCTTTGAAAGAAAACAAAGGTCACACCCTTTGCAAAAAATAAAAATAAAAGCTTATAAAATATCATTTAAATTGATTTTTAGATTTAGTCTTGAAGACCTTTTAACTTGGGTAGCTTGTATTTATGTATTTCCTAATATTTGAAAGGTCCTATTATTTTTAATTTCCAAGATTTTAGAGGACATGCAATGTCAAAAAGTTGCAGTTTCAAAAAGATTAGGCTTACTTATTCTACATTTGAGAAAGACAAAAACCTGGCTCAATACAATCATGGGTTTACACCAGCTCACTATCCATTCCTGACCACTAGAATACCTGGGAGATGACATCCTTGAACTTACTAGACATCCATTAAGAAAAGTTACAGATAATGTTTTTCCTAGGAAAGGTGCAACTCACTCTCATATGCAAGTGCCAAGCAAAAAGAAAGACATTCCACTTTCTTCAAGAGCCAATAATCTTCATCAGATTCTTTCAGCGCGCGAAAATCAGCCAGTTCCACACGAAATGGCTCATATTCTCACTAAAACATGAAAGAAAAAAAATAAGCCCCATTTTCTGGCTGAGATAGATTATGAGTGGGTGCTGGTGGATAGACTATTTCTATTCAGAACATATCACCCTTACATTCAAGAAGAAGAAAATTATAAAAAGAATAAGCCTTTGTTAGCCACAGATCCACCATACTTGTTAAATGGAAGTCTAAGCATTATAAGCAAAAAACAGCAGAGAAGAAGAAGCATCCTTTGAGGAGGTCAGTTCACCTCTTGATGTATCAAATCCTTCTGGTAAATCAATCCAATCATAGGACTTAACATGAAATGAACCATATAGTAGCTTGCTCAGCACAGTCATTCCAGGGTGATCATGAAGAGGAATAATTGATGAAGGTGGCATGCAAAATATTCCTATCTGCAAATTAACAAGGACAGCATTTAGATGAAATCCAGTTAAAATGAAATCAGAAATAGTCTATCTAAGCAGATGAATATTTAAGCACATGATTATTAATAGGATGCTCCATGTATTGGTTGGTTATTACATACTTTTACAATGAGATTCCTCGTAAAGAAAAAAAGCCTTAAGCAGCTATGATAAAGCTGAAGAAATCATTCGGACGGTGGGACTTACTGAAAAGCTTTCACATTCATGTAGATGCAGATAGGTGATTGGAGGTGGATAATGGTTGCTCCCATTGCGACTTTTCTTCCCATTTGTACCATGTTGTGTAGCCTTCCATCCACGCACCATCTGTGCCTCAGATTCAAGCCCAACATGGGAAGGTTTCATATTATCTGAAACAAGACAATTTAAGATAAAAACTCAGCAATTGTGAGAGACTCAAGCAAGATTTTCTTAGCAACAAGTTCATACGTAAGTTGCAAAATGAACAGAATTGTAATGACCCAACCCAAAAGTGACCAAAGTGCTCAATTTGAGCAAAAGCTATGAAGGCAACAGCTAGTACAAGACACAGCTATATACGCTCCCGGTGATTTCTCAAAATCTTCAAACTAGCACAATTTTCACACTATTCTACAAACTTGAGATCCTACATTGCACCTCCCTTAAGGCAGGCCTTGCACGTTCAACCCTAAGTCCCAGTGTTCGAATTTGGCTTTGGCACCAACTATAGTAACCCAACTTAAGGCAGACCTAAGTGCTCAATGTTGACGGTCCCAACCCATCTCATAGTCAACTTTGGTTGGCACCTAAAAAAGGATACAAACAAGGACAACTGATAGTATGAGACACAGTTGTAAACCCGTAATGACTTCTGAAATCAAACTAGGCATAGTTTTCAACTTCTAATGCACAAACTTGGGATCTCACAGGAACAACGTGCATAGCATGACAAATCTTCATAACCAAAGGATGTAACAAGATAAATTTCAAGCCTTCTTGGATTGTGCTAGCAACATTCATGGTGCAAAAGCACTCCAAGATCAACCAAAACTTCCCGAACTAACTGCTTTGTGAACTTTACACTGAATGAAAATGCAGTCGTCAATGCAAAAAGCTACTATAAATTTATAGGAGCTTTTAACAGAAGGCAGGTGCATAATATCACAGTATTATCACGAACTACAAGGTACGGAAATTCTTCATAATATCAGTTTCTCACAAAGATTACACCTTTGAAGTCATTTTTATATTTAATACTAAATTATGGTATTTTTAAATATTGCCAACCTCACTGGCCATGCTCCCAATACAAAGATTGGCAATAACTCAATTATTGATTTTGAGCATCAATATTCTTCCTGCTTATATGTTGTATCTGCACATTAAACTCATCTACCGATGACATTGTTATTCCCATGGACAAAATGTTAAGAAATATACAAATGGAAAAAAGCAGTTTTATCCATAATTATATTGTTTAAAAAAAAAAAACTAATACGATATTGCAATGATATGCAAATTGCTCGCATATCATGCCCATATCGGCTCTATTGTATGAAATGGGGCCTGTTGTTTAAAAGGGCGCCCAAAGCCCCTTTTTGATGAGCTTTAAGTTAAACCCTCCTCCTTCCTTTCATTTTCAGCATTCCTAAGAGCTGTGGTGGGAGTTTTCGCTGTTTTAGAGAGCAATCGTCAAGAAATTGTCCATTTAAGGAAAAAACTCACCAGTTTGAAGACAGATTTGTTTGTGGGAAGCTCATTCATCTTTGGAAAGAGGGCTTTTGCTTTTCTTCTTCTACAAAGAATATACAAATTATTGTTTTCTAAAGATCCTGCATGGCAGTCGGGAAAGAGGGCGAATCCGAATGACCGGCTAAAGACTAAACGCAATTCTTATGGATAAGTAATATCAGAAGGAATCTCTCATTTCAAGCATCATTTAGCTTGAACAAGCCAAAATGTATCACCATGCAAGGGTTCCCAAAGGAGACCCATGCCGCCATACGTCAGACACCAGTGCCAATAAATGATTAATGCTCTGGCCATAGATAGGATTTCAATAGAAATTCAGAATGCAGGGATGGGATACGGGGAGCCCTGAGAAGTTGAAGAAAAGAGAGAAGGCAAAGATGAAAATTCTGATGGTGCTGAATAAGAGAATGTTGACGTCAGTTTGAGAAGCACATTGGATAAAGGAGAAGGCATCGTGTATAAAGGCACTTCTTCAGGTACAAAGAGAAGAGGTCCAGTTGCAGGAGACGTGATCATGGGAGGTCTTGTGGTCGTAGTAGTGGGAAGTCAAATACCTCGACCAAGAATCCTTTTCCCCGCTTATACCACTCTAGGTGCCCAACATGAGATTTGTACAACAATGACTTCAAAGGAAATTGTCAAACAGTCAGACAATGCAATGGGAAGATGGTTTTATGATGCATGCATTCACTTTAATACAGACAATTCTATCTATTTTGATCATATGGCAGATGCGATCACTTCTATAGGCTGTCGGTATAAAACATCCTTTTAACATAAGCTACCAAGTAAAGTTATTGATTCTACAGTCAAGATGTGAAGGCATATTGTGATCAATTAAGGTTGAGTCAGGAAGACGCAGGTTGCAATGTGATGGCATATGGATGGAAAAATATAAAGAACAGAACCTTGGTAAACTTTGTCCCATGAGTACTATGTTTTTAAAATTTGTTGATTTATCTGATATTCCTAAACTATTGATGTTTTATATGATATTTTTGATGAAATTGTATGTGAAGTTCGATCTGAATATATTGTGCAGTTTATTACAAATAATATAGCAAATTATAAAGCTGCAGGTGAGATATTAGATCATGATATAAGTTATTCTATTGGAGTTCATGTGCTGCTCACTATGTAAATATGATGTTTCATGATTTTGGTGAAAGAGATTATATGAAATCAACTATGGAAACATGCCAAGAAATCATGAAATTTATTTACAATCATGCTTATAGTTTGAATTTTGATAAGGAAATTCACAAACAGAGCTGCATTGATCCGACCTACACATACAAGGTTTCCTACAAATGTTTTGACTGTGCATGGTATAGCCAAAGCAGAGGAATCCTCTTAGGCAGATGTTCTCTAGTGATGAATGAGCTATGTATCCACATACATATAAAATAAAGGCCACGACAATTGTGGATAATATTCAACACTAAATTTTGAGAATCATATGTCAACTTATTGAAAATTTGTGTACCTCTGGTAAAGTCCTCGTATTGGTTAATAGTAAAGATAGACTTCCCATAGGATATTTATACAAAGCTATGGACAGAGTAAAGGAGGTCGTCCAAGACAACCTCACGCGAAAGAAGAAGTTGTATATGCTTATATGGAGAATTATAGATGAATGGTGGTCAGGACAACTTCATCAGCCTCTTCATGCAGCAGCTTACTATTTGAATCATGCCATCAGGTTTCCACCTACTTTTAAAAAGGATAGAAGAGGTCCAGCATGGTTGGTTGGACTGCATTGATATGTTACTCAAATATTACAAAAGGACAAGATGCCATTCACATATTTCTGAACAAGTATGATATAGCATTTGGTGACATAGGAGAGATACAACAATTTGATGCAAGACAAGCATGCAACAAGGTATTACAACAATGGGTTTTAAGTCTTTATCGGGTTTTCATGTGTTATTTGATTATTTCTCACAGTATTTATTTGTTATGCATTTTTCAGTTTGTTGTTTAGACATATGGTGTAGTAGCTTTGCAGTTCATTGCCCAGAACTTAGAGAGTTTGTAGTTTGAATCCTCAATCAGATGTTGCAGTGCTAATAGATGTGCAAGAAATTGGAGTGTTTCCAACATATCCATAGTAAGAAGAGAAATAGGCTGGAACACAAAAGGTTGAATGACATTGTTTCGAACTTTCGATACAATATGAAGATAAAACAAAGGTCAATACACTTGTTTTGCTATATGTTTTAACAATTTGTTACCTTTTTCTCTTGTCGTTTTTAGGCAATTAGAAGCAACATCTGGAATGAAGCATCCTCCTCCATTTGACATCATCAATCTAGAGCAATTAAATTCTTGGGTTAAAGAAGAACCAGCCAATATACTTGATGAGGACGATCTTGAATTGTTGAATATTGAAGGAGTAGAAGAATTTGGTGAAGAAGGGGAGCAAGCATATGCTGGTGAGAGGATTCCATTTGAAGGCGATGACGGCAATGAACCAAATAAGAATGAAGAAGAGGAAGAAGATGAAGAACATGAATAAGTTATATGTTTGGATCTTTTGATGTGATGCAAAAGACTTTAAAGTTTAAACTTTATTATGTTTGACATCATTATCATAATATGTCTTACGAATAACGAATCATGAATGTTCATTATGTGTGTGATAGTGTGATGAGTTATTTTATATAGAAAATGTTTTTCTTTATTTTTACCTGAATTTTCTCTATTTTCCTTATTTTTTGTATTTTTTATGAATTTAAAAAATAATTAAGTACGTAGAATACGTTATGATACACATACAGGCCGGCAAGGCCAACACGGCGTTACGATATGCCTTTTAAAACATTGTAAAAACTGCATGCCAAATTGAATAATAAAGATATTTTTTTGTTCATTCAATCCAATTTCATTCAAAATATGACATGAATCTACTCACATGGAAGTGGGAAGGAATTTAAGAATTCAGCAAGCCTTATGAACTTCACGTTGTGCCAAGCACATGACATGTGCATCATGCACAGATAATCAAATACACAGGTAGGATGCAATACAAGAGCAGATATGGATAATCCATGGGATGTAAGACACAATTTCAGTAACATTCGGCAAAACCATACTATCTACAGTTTTTTACTCCCTCTCTCTCTCTCTCTCTCTCTCTCTCTCTCTCTCTCTCTCTCTCTATATATATATATATATATATATATATATATATATATATATATATATATATATATATATATATATATATATATATATATATACACACACACACACACTGATGTCAACCACCACTAGCATTAAAACTAGCTAAGATACTAAAAGTTCATGAGGAATCATCTCCCCTACCAATGTCACAAAGGTGTGGCATGTAGCCTACAGAACCTGATTAAATCATTAAATAAAGTGCCCCTCACACTTTCATGTGTTGAAAATTTTGAAAAGCATGTAATAACATCTTGACTTTAAAAGCCTGTAATCAAATCTCCTTTTTAATCCTATATCAATGTTTTTGAGGGGCACAGGTGCCCAAGTCTCCATTATGACAAGGGGTTTTCAGAAGGGGTGTCACTCCTCTTTACCTTTAAGTCATGTATCGATGCCTTTTGAGGAGTCGCACCCAGGACTCCCATATAAAAAGGGGTCAGGGGTGCCTTCAACTAGTTTCACATTTGCTCTTGGGCTTCAAGAGCCCAATGAAGTTTAACCCGAGTTTGGGCCTTTACACGAGTAAGGTAAGAGAAACATGGTTATCAGGTCAGGCTGGGTATCAGGCAACGGATTTGGCCCGATACTCAATAAACCTCAGGCCCGACACGGCAGATTATTAGCAGGCTGGGTAATAGGCATCAAAATTATTCAATTGGACCTGCCCTGCTCTTCTGATAATCAGGCTTCCAGACCTACTCTTTATGCAGCAGCCTACTATTTGATATATACACTACAGTAAGTACTGCATATCCATACCGCCAATACCGTGAGCAAGTACCCATTTTGTCAACTTAACCAACAATGTTAGGTTCCTTTCTAGGGCTTGAGAAGAAGACATTGTTTCAGGTGTTGGCTAGTCAATTTAGATAAAAAATTACCCAAAAATAATGTGATCTCTGCAACACTAGAGCATAGTAGCACACTGTCTTCCAGAAGAGGGAACCATTTAGATCAAATGACCCAGAGTAATGTGATTTGTAAGCATAAGACTACTATGAAAAGCCTTGTCCAAGAAAGGAATGATAAAGTAGATCTCGTTATAAAATACAAAAGCATGAGCACTCCAACAAAATCTTTTGTAATTAAGGATAACCATTTACAGTTTATATATAAAAGAGCAAGCAAATGCCTTACAAACCTAAAATAGCACGAACTTTTTCAAGGGCCTCTGGAGATATTGGTCCATCTGAAGTAAAGGATGCTTTACAAGCATCATAAAGTTTTTGTACAGCAGGCATTGCTATCTTCCTATACAAAGTCGTTGAGTTGCATCACCAAGAGCTAGCTCCTTGCTGACCTGCAAGAATTAAAAAGACAAAATAATAAAAAGTTGCATGTCCATCGTACACTCCCTTAAAAAATTATGCCATAGATTCTGTACCCATTCTTCAAAGCCACTTTTTTCAAACAAATACAACTTTTGATGCTCATCAAAACAATGTGTCCGAGAAACTATCCAAAAAGAAAGAAAACTAAACCAAAATAGCTTTGCATCATTGGCTCTCTCAAAATGTGAAGACAATATTTTAATCAGCTCTCAAACAAAGGCAAAATCAAAATAAAAGCAAATTGCTTCTAAATGACCACTATATGTTCAAAACAAGAGTTTGTGTCTTTCCTATATGAAATACAATGCCAATGTATGGAGAGTTTCAAACAAAATGCTTATCTACTTGTTTACAATTACCAAATAACAAGATGTCAAAGGTTCAAATGTTAATAGTTGAAGCAATACCAACAAGATGTTCATAGTTGCAACAGTAGCTTCCCTCCATATATAACTAAAATTGCATTGAGAAGAATTCAAAATGCATCTTTGCAAATAAAAGCCTCCCAGCAGATAAATGACTGCATACATCAATTTTTTGCTTGTGCCTCAAAATGAATGTACCGATTTATAATGAAGCTAACATACTCAAAGGAAAACTTTTCCTATTACATATGGAAAGATTTCAGGAGCACCAAGTGCTTGGCCGGTGCATCAACAAAGTGATAAGCAGATAAGCATACAAGTCAATGGAAACTTTGGAAGCAAAAGTTCTGCTAAACAATGACATATAGTTTACACCATATGATATTTTATGAAGATTAGAACCAGAAAAAGATAGACAACATATAGTTCACACCATATAGTGCTTTGGTCACCGAATTTCCCTTGGGCAATTGAATGCCTTATCTGTCTAGATAGACTCGCAACGAGGATTCTTTCCCTCCATAGCCCTTCTTCTTCTTCTTCTTCTTCTTCTTCTTCTTCTTCTTCTTCTTCTTCTTCTAAGCCTCTAGCAATAGCCATTCCTTCATTTTATATTAGTTATCCCAATAGTAAAACATTACTTTTGGGTGTCAAATATTCTGTCAACTATGATCTTTCCTCAAGTTCAATTGACATCAAACATCCCCACTATCCATATCACCTTCTCCTTTGTTTTCTATTAGTTATTCCAATAGTAAGCCTCACCTTCTTCTTTTTCTATTAGCTATTTCAACAATAAATCACTAGCCATAACAGCAGCTTCAGTTCACTCCTCTCTCTCTCTCTCTCTTTCTCTCTTTGTGGCTCACTTCCAACAATAAGTCTCTAGCCATATCTTGTTTTCTATTAGTTGACTTCCAACAGTAAGCCTCTAGCCATATTGCCTTCTTCTTTTTCTGTTAGGTTGACTTCCAACAGTAGGCCTCTAACAATAGCACCTTCTTCTTTTTTTTTAATAAAATTTACAGTAAACGTCACTTTTGTCAGTTTGTGCCAATATGCTGTCAAATAGGATATTTCCTTAGCTTCAATTCACCTCGAACTTGAAGTTTGCTCAAAACATACATTGCATGTCAATACCATTTAAGAATCAATAAGCCATTACTTTTTGGATGCCTAATATACTGTCAAATAGGATCTTTCCTTAGCTTCAATCAACAACAAACTATTGATATTTGCTGACAAAGTATATGCCATGCAAATCCATCTAACAACCAACTTGCTATCAATTTAATATTCAAAGACTAAAAGATTAAGAATCAAACATGTTTCTGCAGACAATCTTGTTTGAAGTTTTTATTTTCTAAGAAATATCTCAAGACTTCTTTCTGGTTTTACTTAAATTAATAAAGAAGAACTATAAATGAAAGTTCTAGCATTGAACTAGTTTCCAGTCTCATAACTTTCTTTTTTTTTTTTTCTTTACATGACATGAGTTTCAGTTTGTCTTTCATGCACTTGTATGTATCAACTCATCGCCAAGTGCTGAGGCAGCTGCTTCTTTGTAAGAGTGACTGACTTAGGTAATTGTGCTTTAAATGGGAGTCTTACATGCCAAAACGGACCCTTGGTGAATAATAGACAACATGTTGCTTGGTTAACAAATTTTGGTACAACAAGTGAAATGAAAGCACATAATTCAAAGAAAGAGTGATGGAACTTTTGATGATAAAGGAAAAGAAGAAGAATAAAAATGGTAGTAGTTTGACAAGGAAAAAAAAAGGAAGGCAACCATGATTATAATGGTGATAATTGCATCCATTAACATAATAGGAATAAAAATCTCATTTCACTCGAATTATACAAAGATAGAGTTACATGTCCTCAAGCAAACACCTAATGGATTACTTAGTCATGGCCTGGATTGACCCAATTGACAGTGGAACGTGCTCACATTGTTTCTGCTGAACTGACGGCTTCAAACCTTTCTGATGATCCCACAATCAATAGCTTAGCAGACAACTTTAAAATCACCCACATTAGACACTATGGTTACTTGCATTATAAAGAAAACTACCAAATTCTATGGAATCTACAACGAGTATTTGTACGGTAAAATATAGCTTGCAAACTACAAAGGCAGCTCAGTGTTTAGAAAAAAACTTAAAAGGGTCAACTCTGGAAAAAGTCATACTAACTTGCAGTAAAAGGGAAGGCAAATAATCAATCACTTAAACTCAAATTCATGATACATCAACCCCACCGACGTTGCCAAAAATCAATCAAGCACACTGATCCCGCGATTTCCTGCCGCAAGATCGCAGAAACAAAGGCCATTCCAACGAAAAAAATCAAAAATTACACTCCAAATTCAAACAAGAAATGAAAACAAACCTCAAAAATCAACCACAAACACATGGATCCCCCAGCCGCAACCGAACAAAGAAAAATTCAAACCTTAAACACTGAAATCGAAACACACACAGAAGCCACCCTGCAACACCAACCACAATTTGACGACCCATCCACTAAAAGATGGCCGTGCAACCACTTGAAACCCGAAAATAACAAGAAAATGGCTCTCAACAACGAACCAACTTCTCCATGAACGTCGAAACAGTGGGGGGTAAAACGCCACAGGTTCAGCAACCATAAATCATCAAACACACCTCAATTGCAACTCTTACCACACAAAAGCACCATGAAATCTCAGCGAGCGAGAAAGGGAGAGAGCGAGGAATACGGAGAGTAATCTAACAGAACACTTGGGAGAGGCAGAGCGTACCTGAGCAGAGAGAGAGAGAGAGAGGACGGGGGCGGCGAGCGAGGAGCGCGTGGACGGGATGGAAGAAGGGCAGATCGGGGATTCCTATATGCTTCTCTCCGGGTCGTTCGGGTTCGTTTCATAAGATAGTATATCCAGATCCGATAGTTGACCGGAACGTCGTTGGCCCCACAACCCCCAGGGCCGCAGGGCGTCGGATATTCCTGGACCGGTTACGATCACAGAATTCTACCTGGTTTCCCTTTTTCGGTCAACAACAGAAGGGCATCATTTTATGGTCAAGGACGATGTTGGTCCTCCGTTCAGGACAAGCATTCGCTAAGAACCATATCGGAAAAGGGCCCAAGTCCGTCGCTATTTAGAAGCCGATCTCAAGAACGTTCGATATGTTTCTATTCTAGAGTATCAATGGGTGGGATTTTATTTTATTATAGATCTAAATCCAGATTTGTTTATTGGATCTGATAAAGAAGTTGTAGTTTTGCAACTGAATCTGAACCTAGATTCCAGATTCAATAAAAAATCCAACAGGAAAAATCTGATCTGAATTCGGTTTTGAAAAATTAAGTTCGAATTTTGCCAATATTTGATAAAAATCTAATGATGTACAAACAAGTCAAGCCAACTCGAATTCGCCCTTGTAAGCTGTAAGCTTGACTCGAACTTGTGCTCAAGTTAAAACTCAAGTTATAAAGGCGCCGATGAGCTCGACTCACTTAAACTCGACTTGGCTTATGTTTCCTCCGTTTGTTGATCTTTAGGGACACGTCTACAATTTTTGATGAATTTGAACACCCTTTTTATTGCTTTCACTTTTATTTTATATATATATATATATATATATATATATATATATATATATATATATATATATATATATATATATA
>JAANDH010000353.1:26218-36373 GCA_011799765.1 Nymphaea thermarum
TTTCTAGTTCTAGTCCATCTCCAGGTAGTCAAATGGTTCATACCCATGAATCGGACTTGGATCTGCAGATGACTGGGTTGGCGAGTTCATTCATCGATTCATTACAGTATTCAAATAACCATAATGTAAATCACTGCAACTGAATCAAGCGAGTCAAGGCGAGTTAAGCCCTAGTTAGGGAAGAGTTTCAAATGTTAATGAGATCCAAATGAATTAGGGGCGACAAGTTCAATTCATCTGATTTTGACCTTCAGATTCGAAGTGGATCATGTGAGTCGTGGTCTAATCCAGTGCCTGTTTTTGTTATTAGAATATCATACTTTAACAAGAATCATATGGGTCATCAATTCCGAGGAGATCCAATGGAAGATATCAAGTTGTAAAGATGAAAAAAAAGCTAATTTTTCAATAGTCCAAAATACTATTCAAAGTAGAAAAGAGAGAGAAAAAATGGGGAAATAAATGAGTTTCCTTAAATGAAATCCCATATCTTTTGAGGAGCATTTCTGACTCTTGAAAGAAAGAAAAAAAAAAGAAAGAACTTGACTTATATATTTGCAATTTCCATCATATAATTGCCTTGGAATCATTCTCATCAAGTTTAATGTATTCGAAAGTGTGGTTGCTATATATAAAAATTATAGTTCCTGGAACATTATGTCTGTGGTTTTCTATAGATTCGACCATACAATTGGATGTAAAGTGTTGGAATTCAAAAACTCAAAAAAGAATCGTGCAAATCAGATATATAAATTAAATTTTATAAAATTTTGAAACTTGACATGTCCTACAAAATCCAATCTAGAACCAGACATTAAACTTTTGAGACCCAATTTTAAGTTATATATTTTCACACTCTATGTCTATACAGTTATATTTGTAAAAAGACCGTTTAAAGCAGTGAAAGGGGCACACAGGAAACATATTTGATATATAAGAATCTTCGAAAGCCATACATAAGTTTTCAGGTTCTCGAAGATATTCCCAACTTTTTGATTTGTTGCTAGAAAACCTGGTTATTTTTACTTTTGTTAACATTGGACCTTGTTGAGTTCACGCGCTAAAATATCCAAATAGTCACCAATAAGTTTTCCCAATATTCACTATCACCCATAAAGCCATAGCCATTACAGTTTTCCGGAACAAGAACATATTGTTTTTAAATAATGTATTTTAGGAACAGGTGTTACAAAAATATTTTTTATTTTTTCCATCATATACCCTCTAAAGGCCCAATTATGCATGTGACAGGACTTTAATAAAATATGTTACAAATGAATTGAAATCAAAGGATATTGGCGGGTGATCAAATATTTAAAAAACTAGTTAAAAGCGCCATATAATAAAAGCACTAGCAATAGTTTATAGTATAGTGACCGTTGATGGTGCTTTTAACAGACATACTATACTACATTTAGCAGTGGCGCCAGCCTCACAAAATTAGTTTAATATATATGTTAATGTTTTGATATATTTGATTGTTATATATGTAAGTGTCTCAAAAAAATTAAAGGTGTTGAATGAGTGTCCCAAAGAAAAAATCTTTGGCTCCACTAGTGCATTTAGCCCTATTTTTTTTAAATATTTAGCGATACGACAACATCCGGCAACCAGCAATGAAGAATGTTGATAATCAAGAAACATTCACCCAACACGGTGAGACAATGTAGGCATGGTTGGGTTCAACTGACTAATGGAAGCGTTATAGAAGCACGTTTGAGATTTTATGGAATAACAAAGGCGCAATTTAATTTTGATTTCTTTCATGAACAGCTTAAATTACATAGGAAATGTGTATTCAAGTGAAAAAATTGAAACTTAAGTGCTTTTCTTATTTTCTCAAAACTTAAGTTTGTGAAAGTTCATTCATTCAGATTTGAAAAAAAAAATACATTTAATTAAGAAATCAGGTAGCATCATTCAGATTTAAGAAATGACACCCGATCAAGTTCAGCTTCAGATATATAAAAATATACGATTGGATATGGATTTGGATCAAATTTGGTTTTTAATATATATCCTTTATCCAATACTCTTACATGTTGCAAATTGGCCATATTCGGTTCAAAATTGGGATTTGCATACATATGTACAAGTCGAATTCAGATTGTGAAATTGAATTTTGGATTCAAGTATAACTTTCTTTAGTTGTATTTGAATTCATATTTAAACATAAATATATCAATATCTGAAAAAAAAATAGATATATGAAGCATATATCCGACTCAATCTAAATCCTTTGACATCCTTAAGGCTCTCTCTCTCACACACAAAATATTGGAATATGACAAGGTGACAACCACCAACCTACATGATAATGTATAATTAATTATCAGTAATAATCTGGTGACATGGAAGAGTAAAAAGTAAAGTGTGGTCAAGGACGGAGTCAAAAAATTTTCATGAGGAGGGCCGAATTAAAGTTTCTAAATTTTGACTAGACCCAAAATACCACTTTTCAAAAAAATTTATATAAAACAAGTGAAATTTTCTAAAATTTACATATAAATTCTTTTAAAAATTGAGGGGCAGGGGTTGAGGAGAGTTGTGCGGCATCAAGAAGCTTCTAAACGTAGAGCTGACCAATTCATGGAGTTAGCAAGGCTGGATCCAACTAATATTACCAGTTAATTTGTTATGACAAGCAACCATGTAGCAATCTTTTTTTTACTCATTCCACCTTAATTAACATATGACCACCTTAGTTAACATACGGTTAGGGTAGAGCCAGTCATGATCGAATTAAAGTTTTGAGTAGGGTCGAAATACTATTTTTAAAATTTTTCAATAAGTGAAATTTCTAAAATTTACATTTAATTTTTTTTTTTAAATTGAGATAAGGTCAGGGGCCATGCGGGCTGTGTTTCCAGCATGAGGGATTTGACATTTTTACACCAGCTTCTGTAACATGGAGATTTATCATACTACCAAGAGCAGAGACATATGTGGGCGGTTTCCCATGCTGTCCAATAAAATTTTCATATTTATATGTTGGTTGACCCCAAATTTTCATGTATTTATATATAAAATGCCCCCAAAATATATAATAATTAAATGGCCTTTTAGCCAAATATATGTGTCTCCACCAGTGTATACAACTTTTCGCAAACTAATCATGCATTGGCAATATTGCAACTCAAGAAGATCACAAATGCATTTCACGTACTTTTTTACTCACTTCGAGTAAAACTTATCACCGCCACCAAACACGCCCGAAAGCTAACCACTGCTCCCAACACAAGCACCTTGGCCTTTTTAGCGGGACAAAGAATCGGATTCTTGAAAAAGACACGATGAAGAGAAAAGTAAGTTGGATCGATGCCAAATTCCTTGTGGGGCCTTTAGAATAAAAGGTTTGCATTATATAGATGTCAACGATTTGCCCCTTTTTTTTTCTTTTTGCTTTTACCACTTGTACGTCAACGCTTCACTTATTTGCCATTTGCCAAGTGGATTTTGGAACTTTTTTTCGGAAGAAACTCAGGCCCTGCATGACATCTAAAGCTTGAGCCCCAGAGCCAAGATTATCAAAATTAAATTAATATATATAATATAAAATAATATATAATTAATTATAATTATAATTATATATATATATTAATAAAATATATATTAAAAAATTATCGGGTCAGAACCGAACCAACCCGATGCCTTTTTGTCGGGCTTGAGCCCAGGCGGGCTAGATTCATATACCCGACGCCCAGCCTCAGCCGCTCTATATTTTTCTGGTGATAAAGGAAAGCACCTGAGAGCATCACCAGTAGTTCACTCGAATCACTCGTCACTCACCACAATTAATTGAGTGGAACAAACTCATTACATCTAACTCTTTCTTCGAGTCCCACAGACATTGATGCTACTTAATTTTTTGGGGCGTCCCATTAGTTTGCAAAAAGTTTTATGGCCATGAATGTGAGGTTGGTTCACCTCTTTATGACCAAGTTGAAAACTGTGGTTTTCTTTTTCAAGTAAAACTGTGAATAGGATATTAACCGGGCCCGTTTGATGACCCGAAAAAGTCCTGTAGCAAAAGAATTTCCGATTTAACAAACACGGAAATAAGCGTTGCAAATTACCTCTCTTCGACTCTTTGACACACTCAAGTTGCCATGGAGGTTCCATGGGAACCGTTGCTCATTCCTCATCCTATATTTCTGCTGATCTGCACCATCCTAATGCAGAAATACAATACTACCAGGTTGTTATGATGGTGGTCGCTGCGACATTGCACTCTTCACGAGTATAAATTTTTCCGGTTTAAGGAACTTTGTAATCCTAACCGCTCAATCATATGAACATCCAAAAGTTACTAATGTCAATTATATTAAAGACCAAGGAACTCAACTGCGGATTGAATGAACTTCTAACTCTTTTCTATTCAACGGTTGAAAGCCTCAACGTAATCTCACCTGAAGAACGTAAAAAGACGTTTCAGGACAGCAAAACAGCTGGATCTTGTTTTGTTCAGCGGTTGGTTGACAAATTCTCAATTACAATAATACCGATAATGTGCACCAACATGTTCTAACTATGCACCAAGCAAGGCCAGACACGAGATAAATATAAAAGCATACATCAGATAAATATAAAACATGGAACATATGGCAGAAACATAAAGATGCTAAGGCTTTTCAAACGATAGAGAAGAATAGAAACATGAAACAAGTGAAGACGGACCATATTCATAGAAGTTTTCACTTGGCAATGCCTCCTAGACTGGACAAAGGAACTCAACGGCGGATTGAATGAACTTATGCTAATGGGCGGTTTGTTAATTAGATAAAGAGAGGGAGGCGGGCCGCAAGAATCGGATCATATCAGACCCGAAAAAAATCTGAAATTTTGTCCAACCGAAATGGAGACCTCACATTTAATCTTATTTCCACGTGTGCCCTAGATGGAGTTCACTTTCACAGTAGCCTGAGTCTCCACGACGTTGTTCCTTACACTGAGATAAAGAGAGCAAATGACAAAGGGCCATACTTGATTCAGGGTCTTCGACAGTTTGTAAATTTACCTCTTCCTACCACTCACCAAGTGGTTGGCATGTACAAGACTACAATCCAAGTTATGGCACGTATCAACATAAAAATTTGCAAGTGAACATAAGGAACGAGGCATGACGTCATCTCCAGCTTTTAGGTTGGGAAGGCCCCAAGAATATGCTACCAGATTGATGGCCTCCGTGGCATTTCTTGTGAATACAATTTCTTTAGGTTTTGAACCATTAATGGAAACTGATATTTTCTTCCTTACCAACTCAAAAGCATCGGTGGCTTTTGCACTGAATTAATAGGAACCGACAAACCACAAATTTATCAGCATAACATTGCTCAAAAGGAAACTTCTTTTAGTTACAAAGACAACAACTTTATCTGTGAACAATGATAGACAAACAAAACACGAAAGTAATAAATGGGGCTAATCCATAACCCTCCAGCCAACCAATCAACAAAAAGCAGAAAGCTGCTTCAGTTTGAGGAATACCAGCAGAAATAAGTAGTAATCCAGCAGAAATAAGTAGCAATAGCCTACTGTCCACTATGCATAACTACATGACTCAATATGAATGAACTTAAAAGCCACAAAGCTGCTTCAGTTTGGGGGTCACGAATTTGTCCATAACACACATAATATATATCTGAATATAATTGAAAACAATAGAAAAATCTAAGAGCTTTGCAAGAAGTACAAATCCGTGCATCTTTAAGTGCTTAACACTAAAAAACCATTTACACATGCAAATGCATAAACAACAAGGGTACTTACACAGATGTCTTTTGTTAATTTTACTGTACTCTTTAGTATGCTTTCTTCAATGAGAGAAGAAACTACAACTAGAGCAACAATTGATGCCAGCATGACATCAAGATCCAAATCAAGGCCAGACATGAGATAATTATAAAAGCATGAAAGCAGAAACATAGAGATGTTGGGGCTTTTTAAACGATGCACATCGTTAATAGGAGTAGCACAGAAACATGGAACAAGTGATGACGAAACATATTCATAGAAATTTTCAGTTGGACATGCCTGAATTGGAAAAACATTTGTGGAGTTGGAAGTGCCTCTAGAGGATTCCACATTATCATTAGGACGGGGTCCACAAAATCGTGCGACCTCGAGCGGTTGGCACTTGAACGCCTTGTAGCCTGAGCAATTCAAACAAATGCAATCCAATAAATCATATTGTATGTTAAATGTGAAATTTAACTAAATGAAGAACAAGAAAATTGCTCCTACAAATTGAAAAGTAAACACAATGTAGTCAAAAGGTTCTTGCTTAATGGCCCTACCAAAATGAGGACTTCTATGAAGAAGTCGTAAGAATCATGCAGGAAGAAGCAAGGACGTCATTTGTTCAAATTTCCATGCATAGACAAGCAAGATAAATCTCAATTTCTTGATAACACCCCTTAGTCACTGAGAGCATAATGATTCATAACACCCATGCATAGACAAGCAACAAAAGGCTCAAACTTTTTTATAACACAGTCCCTCAGCCGCTGATGATGAAACGATTCATAACACGGTATTGAGTCGCATCACTAGATTGGACAAATCATAACTCGCAGCTAAATCACCCCAAAACCATAAACTAAGTTGAAGGTAAAACTTTTGTCTAGAGATGTAGACATGAAATCAGTGGAAAAAAGAGAGCTGCATGTGATTGCTAGATAAGCTAAGCTTCTCCCAGTATGGTGAATCTCCTTTCCATGGTTCTCAAGAAGTGAACAAGTAAATATATATGTTTCTTTGTGTGTGCTTCTTAGGTGTGCACTTTAGTTGGACAATCAGATCTTGTACTAGGTAAACAGCCAAATTATCAAGCTCTCCTAACTGCAGTAATTTTTCTTACAAGTATATCATTCTGCTACCCTCTTTCAAGTGTGTAATTACATCCACGGGTGCACTCTTGCCTTGGAATCTTATCTACAAATACAGATGCATCAAAGCGATGCACATCTTCCCTTCCATGCATGCATTCCTCATACTACGTTTTCTTGCTGCTACCTTTATTGATTTGGTGATATATCAAAGCAAAGCATGTAAAAAGCCATTTGGTAGCCACCTATAAACAGACACACACACATATACACATATCTGCACATACTAAAGTGATGACAAGCTGAATGGACAACTCACCATAAACTCACATTGCTGGGAGGGTTCAGAATACTGGAAATATCCGATAGAAGGTTATTCTGCAAATCTCTGTAATAAACAAATAAACTAAATTACATATAGAACAAGAAACAACCATACGAAAATTTTGTCCGCTCAACTAACAGGTCTATGGCCAGTGTTACTGGAGATAAATTTAATTTAACCTACCGACTTGAAGACAAAATAAAGCATCTTATGGAGCAATAAGAGGCGTGACACTATGCCAACAAAAAATCTAAAAAACAAAAAAAGACAGAACATAAAATCAAAGAAGTGAAAAACAACAAAAAAAATTGAAAACATACACTGTGAGCCGATCCTTGGAATCATAGGTTCTGTTCTCCCAAATTGTGCCTGGAACCATTTGAGTGATTATTTTCCAGAGATCTGTAAAAGAATATCACTAGTAAGCTTCAGAAAATACAAGCAATTTAATAGTAAAAACACACAACCAACTCATTGATGATACAGCAATGAAATTGATAATATAAAAGCAACACCTATGGCTAGAAACCTTGCCTTTCAAGTTCGATGTGAGACGAGGGAGCTGAGAAAAAATTTGAGGAACTACCGACGAGGTAAAAAAGCTAAAACCAAGGCCTGCAAGCTGCCCGTGAATCCTTGTAGCGAAACCTGAAGAAGCCCCAAAACGAGGAAAAGATCCAAAAAAAAGAAAACATCAGCCTACTAATAGAGAGAGAGAGAGAGAGAGAGCAGCCCCGGAATCAGTGTCAGGACTGATTGAGTTGGTCATGAGAAAGAGAATGCACGTTGTTGCAGTTGCAGCAACTAGTTAAACCAAGAAGAACACGAGAGAGAAAGAGAGATAGAGCACCTTGCTGGATGGTTGCTTCTGCGGACAACGTGGCGGCTGCTGGACGGGCGGTGGAAGTGAGCCAGAACACGGCGAGACAGAGGTTGCTGGCACAGTAGAAGGACAGAAAGGGCGTCTGCGTTGTAAGTTTTGAACTCGTTAACATTTGGAAACCAGCTCGAAAAAGAAAGTCACGAAATGGAAAGCTTTGGAGAGTGAGAGATAAGAGCGGAAGAGGGCTCACCGGCGGGCGGCTGGAGGATCACAGCCGTCCAGCGGAGGAGAGACGGTCTCTGTGATGGGGAGGGGACAGGGAATGGGGGAAGCCGGGAAGGAGGAAAACGCTGCAGCAGCAGCAGACGATGCACGAAAACGAAACGTTGGGAGGAAGACGCGAGCCACGAGCGTGCCTCAATGGGCAAAAAAAAATTTTCGGAAAAAATGTTTCCGCCCCTCTTTAGCAAAGTTTTTACGTACACACTTAACAAATTAGTAAGCACGTAAAAAGAAAAAAACAGGCCTGCTTTTTGGAATTTATATTTTGCCTTTGATATTTCAAAGTTTGTCAAGTACACTCTCTGCTCACCGCCATCAATTAAGTTCACCTTCGTGTCATTAGAGCTATTAAATTAAATGACCAAAATGTCCCTCATGTCATGGTTGCTATTACAAAATACTAAAAAAAAATACCACAAGGGTTTCCACATCAACAAAAAAAAAAAGCACAAGCACAAATTGTGCTTACGTTTTTAACGATGACAAAATTTTCTTTCCATGTACCACTCGAACCCATGGAACAGTGTGATCTAGTCTGCCCCGAAAAAATCAGTCCGGGTCGGCCTTATGGTGCCCGGTTAATTTTTTTTATATTTTTTATTTAATAATGATATATATTTTATTATTAAATATATATTTTATATTCAAAGATTTTTATTTTACATTTAAAACATATTTTTTATTTTAACCGGGTCAGGGCAAACCCGAGATCAGATGTCGGGCATTGGGCTAGGCCCGAACTCGATTTTCAAGTGTCAGGCTGGGTGGGTTGAGCCGGCTCAATGCCTAGGTCTAGGGCAGCTCATACATTGTAGATTCAGAATAGAGATTTGAATCCCACTTCCGCCAAACACGCCCTAAAATATATAAAATAATAAAAATAGAAAAACTAAAAGAAAAATGAAGTTGGTCTTATGGGATTGATAGTTCTATGTTTCTAAAAGCTATCCTCCAAAAGGGCACACTAGATTAAGGTTCACTTCCAGGAATTCCCACACAATTTTTTTACACAATTCACTGCACAAATTTTTTTTTCCTTGTATGTTGGGCCACTATGTCACACTAACCGATGCATAGTTGGTCAATTTTTGTCATTGCTCGAAGGTCGCATAATGTGTGAGTGGAAGAATGTTGGATCTCAAAGGTTTAAATCCACCCCTAATGGATCTGGATCCAAACATTAAATGTCGTAATGCATCGTTATGTGCAGACAAATAGTTGCCTTATGATCTCTTGTGAATGGAAAGAGAATTCGTAGGGGCACAAAGGAATAATTGAATGCAAACTCTTAAGAGAATTATATACATCATCTCTTCACGATCAAAGGATGGAGGACGATACATTCACTGGTTCACCTGCTTCTCCTGTCGAGCTACAGAGTTGTCTACTGCTCATCCAAAGAAGTATGTGACTTTGCTCTTCATAGTTAAATTAATTTAACTCATATGGGCATGTGTGCATGCATAGCAAAAAAATTATCATTTGCTGTCTTTGTTGGTGGAATTGCTAAATGAAAGTGTCAGGAATCAATGCAAACATTCCTTGACTAAGTTAGGTCAATGCAGGGGTAGAGCCAGAAACTTTTCACGAGGGGGCCAAATTAAAGTTTCTAAATTTTGACTAGGGCCGAAATATCATTTTTCAAAATTTTATATATAACAAGTGAAATTTTTTAAAATTTACATGTAATCTTTTTCAAGAAAAAGTTTGGGGTGGGGGCCAAGAAACCTTGCCTTTCAAGTTCGATGTGAGACGAGGGAGCTGAGAAAAAATTTGAGGAACTACCGACGAGGTAAAAAAGCTAAAACCAAGGCCTGCAAGCTGCCCGTGAATCCTTGAAGCGAAACCTAAAGAAGCCCCAAAACGAGGAAAAGAACCAAAAAAAAAAAAAAAAAAAA
>JAANDH010000353.1:36473-256410 GCA_011799765.1 Nymphaea thermarum
GACAAGGTGGCGGCTGCTGGACGGACGGTGGAAGTGAGCCGGAACACGGCGAGACAGAGGTTGTTGGCACCAGTGGCGGAGGGAGGGGGGGGGCTGGCCTAGGCCATGGCCCCACCCTGGCGAATGCAAAAAAAAAAATTATATTGAAAAAAAAAATAATTTTTTAATTGCGCAATGTATTTTTTGGGTTTTGATTCAATTTGGCCCTACCCGGAGCTAGAGGTTGGACTGTCGGCCCGCCCCGAAAGAAAATCCTGGCTTCGCCTCTGGCTGGCACAGTAGAAGGACGGAAAGGGCGTCTGTGTAAGTTTTGAACTCGTTAACATTTGGAAACCAGCTCGAAAAAGAAAGTCACGAAATGGAAAGCTTTGGCCACGTGGGAGACCTTGTTCCTTACAAGGATCACATACACTGAGATAAAGAGAGCAAATGAAAAAGGACCATACTTGATTCTCTTCCACAGTTTGTAAATTTGCCTCTTCGTACAACTCACCAAGTGGTTGGCATCTACAATCCAAGTTATTTGCACGTATCAACATAAAAGTTTGCAAATGAACATAAGTGAACGAAGCATGATATCATCTCCAGCTTTTAGGTTGGCAAGGCCCCAAGAATATGCTACCAGATTGATGGCCTCCGTGGCATTTCTTGTGAATACAATTTCTTTAGGTTTTGAACCATTAATGGAAACTAATATTTTCTTCCTTGCCAACCCAAAAGCATCGGTGGCTTTTTGCACTGAATTAATAGGAACTGACAAACCACAAATTTATCAGCATAACATTGCTCAAAAGGAAACTTCTTTTAGTTGACAAAGACAACAACTTTACTTGTGAACAATGATAGACAAACAAAACACAAAAGTAATAAATGGGGCTAATCCATAACCCTCCAGCCAACCAATCAACAACTTGAGCATTGTGTCAAGTACATGAAAAAAAAGAATATCGGCAGAAATAAATAGCAATAGTCTACTGCCCACTATGCAGAACTACATGCATCAATATGAATAAACTTAAAAGCAGAAAGCTGCTTCAGTTTGGGGAATACCAGCAGAAAGCTGCTTCAGTTTGATGCAATGTGAACAACGAATAATCACTTTTCGATTGCTTGAAACCATATGTGGTAATGGCTGAAGAGAATTTGGCAAACCAGTTGCGGGAGCTTGTTTGAGTCCATAGATGGACTTGTTCAGTTTGCAAATTCTATTTTCCTTTTTGCTGCCATAGCCTGGCGGCAGCATCATGTATATATCTTCTTCAAGATCTCCATTTAAAAGGGCGTTGTATACATCAATTTGATGAAGAAGCCAATTTCTCTTTGCAGCTACTGATAGCAGGCATCGTACAGTTGTCAATTTTGCTACAGGAGCGTATGTTTCATCGTAATCAATTCCTTCAATCTGTGCAAAGCCCTTTGCCACTAATCTGGCCTTGAATCGCTCTATTTCTCCATTTGATTTATATTTGATGTGATATATCCATTTGCAGGGAATCGGTTTTGCACCTTGTGGCAGTTGAGTGAGTGTCGTGGTATTGTTGCTCTCCAATGCTTTTAGTTCATCTCGCATAGCATCTGTCCACCTAGAGTCCTGTATTGCTTGATTGTAGGATGAAGGTTCGGTGTAGCGAGAGATATTTAAAAGGTAGGCAGCATGACAATCAGAGAAATTAGAGAAAGATAATGAGTTGGAGAGAGGATACCTTGTGCTGGACCGATTTCCAGATGAAGATTGGTTGAGTGACTTTAGGACAGTTGCATTGCAGTAAAAATCTCTCAAGAGTACTGATGGTCTTGTGTCATACTGAGGTGGTTGGGCCCTTGGGTTATTGGTGTCTAAACGACCATCAATTGTCTCCATGTGATCATCTGTAAGAGGCAGGAACAACAGGTGATACTTGTGTTTTTTCAACAAGTTTAAATGGGAATATATTTTCGTAAAATATAACATCACGACTAGTGAAAACTCTTTTGGTTTGCAAATCACACACCTTGTAGGCTTTTTGTCCCTGAGGATAACCCAAGAAGATGCATCGGATGGCTCTGGGATCAAACTTGGATTTGGGGTAAATGTTAGTTGCATAGCAAAGGCAACCAAAAGATCTGAGGTGGGAATATTTTGGTTTCTTTTCCATTAAGATTTCATACGGTGTTTTGTTCTGCAGTAACAAGGATTGTGTTCTGTTTATTAAGTATACTGCTGTGAGAACACACTCATCCCAGAAGATTAGTGGAACACCTGATTGGAATTTTAGTGCTCGCGCAACATCAAGAATGTGTCGATGTTTCCTTTCGACAACACCGTTTTGTTGAGGGGTATAAACACATGAATGATGATGTTCAATCCCCTTTTCAAGTCAAAATTTTTTCAGATTGTCAGAAAAAAATTCAGTGCCATTGTCTGATCTGATTTTCAATACATTGGCGATGAACTGATTTTTGCTCAAGTTTATAAAATTTTTCAGATGATAGGAAGTCTCACTTTTGTGTTTCATAAGGAAGACCCACACAGCGCAGGAGAAATCATCAAACAAAGTCAGGAAATATTTTGCACCAGAGTGTGATGCTTCAGTGTATGGGCCCCAAATATCGCAGTGGACAAGTTCAAAGATTGCAGTAGAAACAGTTTCACTTGAGTTAAAAGGTAATCTTGTCTGTTTTGCCCGTTTACAAGTGTTACAATGCTTGTTCAACTGCTCAATACCAGAGTCACATTTCAAGAAGGGATGGCCTTTGAATATTGACGAGTGTCCTAGCCTTATGTGCCATGTTTCTGGTGAGATGAACCTACTACTATGGAAGGCCATAGAGTTCAAGGAGTTGTTGAGGAAATTTGCAACATACAGTCCATTCCGCAAGTCACCCAGACCAGTCTTCATCGTGGAGTTCAGGTCATGCAAAAAACAACACTCACCAGAGAAGGTAATAAGGCAATCAAGTTGTTTGACAAGTTTGTTCACAGAAATCAGATTGAATTTGAAGTTAGGCAAGAAATAAACATTGTCGAGCGTTAAACTGGGCGAAAGGACAACCTGACCTATATGAGTAGCAAGGACGATTTTATCATTAGGTAATCGAATAGGAAACAGAGTAGCCAAAGGAGTGACGTTGGACATTAGTTCTAACGAAGATGACATGTGGTCGGTTGCACCACTGTCAACAATCCAATAATTGGTTTGATGAAGAGACATACCTGCAAAGTTTACTTGAGGTAGAAAATTGTCTTTTAGGAGTTGCCTAATTTTGATACACTCATCCACAGTCAAGGATTGGGTAGGCTCTTTGGCTGCTTCAATGCCAATTTGAGATAAACCAGCAGCATTGGATGCAGTACCACATCCACCGTTCTTCTCTGAATCAACAACGATGTTCGCAGTCGCACCCTTGTCAACCCTCAGCTTTGATCCTTTTGGGTTTGTGGGATAGCCCACTAATTTGAAGCAACGGTCTCTTGTGTGTCCAGAGATGTGACAGTAGGTGCAGAAGTATTGGTTCTTCCTGATCCCTTTGCTTCTCATTAATCTATTGTTTGAATTTGACAGCAAGCTCACATGTTCGACTGGATTGGAGCTACTTGACAAATATTTTACTCAGAGCACCACATGAACAGTTAGGTAAAATATCATAAGAGTCCAGCTCGTCCCATAATGCTTTCAACTTGGTATAAAACAACAGTCATAGATTCCTGATTCAATCGACAAATGGCAGATTTGATTTGGTATTTTCTGGGAGCAGTGCTTTGGGTGAATCTTTCTTTGAGGTCGTTCCAGACTTCTACTACCGTTGAGGCATATATAACACTGTGCATAAGATCAGGAGAAATGGAATTTAAGAGCCAGGAAAGTACCATGTGATTGCAGCGATTCCACAGACAATACTCAGGTGCCGAGGATTTCGGTTGAGGAAGGCTGCCATCTACAAACGAGGTCTTGTTCTTGGCTGAGAGAGCCATGAGCATTGCACGGCTCCAAGTTGCATAGTTCTCACCCGTCAGAAGTTGAGAGACCAATACAGTCCCAGGGTTGTCCGAGTGATGCAGGAAAATGGGGCTTGAGAAGTTGACAGAGTTGATTTCTGTTGCAGCCTCAGAGATTGGTTGGACAGGAGGCATTTGTGCACTTGCCATGGATCAATGCTCTGATACCATGTGAAGAAAACTGCAGTGGAGCAGAACAGAGTAGAGAAAAGAAACGCACAGAAAGAGGTGAGATATTTTCTTCACTCAACAATTGAGGGCTATGAACACCCTTTTGTGGAGCATCGATACAAGAATAACAAATGATGATGAAAATTAGAAAAATCAGAAAATAAAATCAATTCTGTTAAAACGTAACCGCTTAGCTGTCTTCACATGAGGTGAGAACCTTCTAGACTCTTGATCCAAACAGCCTGCTAATAAATTCAGAATTAGTGGCTAGGCTGAACTTAATTGCTAAGAGCCTCATTACTCAACATAATGCATCGTTATGTGCACACAAATAGTTGCCTTATGATCTCTTGTGAATGGAAAGAGAATTCGTAGGGGCACAAAGGAACAGTTCACACAATAATTGAATGCAAACTCTTAAGAGAAGTATATACATCATCTCTTCACGATCAAAGGATGGAGGACGATACATTCACTGGTTCAGTTAGGATTGTGACCGACGCCTTCCTTCAGAATGAGGAAGACCTGCTACTCCTGTCGAGCTACAGAGTTGTCTACTGCTCATCAAAAGAAGTATGCGACTTTGCTCCTCATAGTTAATTTAATTTAACTCATATGGGCATGTTACATGCATAGCAAAAAAGTTCTCATTTGTTGTCTTTGTTGGTGGAATTGCTAAATGAAAGTGTCAAGAATCAATGCAAACATTCCTTGACTAAGTTAGGTCAATGCAGGGGTAGAGCTAGAAACTTTTCACGAGGGGGCCAAATTAAAGTTTCTAAATTTTGACTAGGGCCGAAATATCATTTTTCAAAATTTTATATAGAACAAGTGAAATTTTTTAAAATTTACATATAATCTTTTTCAAAAAAAAAATTGAGGTGGGGGCCAAGACCCCTGCGGGCCCTACCTTAGCTCTACCACTTGGTCAATGAATAGATAGATGTCTTGAATAAGACATTGTACCACATGCTTGGTGCAACGGGTGGTAAAACAACTCACACTTTAGGGATTGGGGTTTGAATCCACTTATGGTGTATTACTTCTTTAGGCTGCAAAGACTTTAGGGATCCGAGGTTTGAATCAACCTTATGGTGTATTACTTCTTTAGGCTGCAAAGGGTGGCAAGCACGACACTCACGTTGAATGATACACCATAAGTCCATCCAACCTCCAAAAGCCATAAACTTGAAAGTATAAGAGTATAGTTTTGAGGGTTTTACATTGAGAGTGGTTTACATTGAACAATTGATCTTAGAATGATTTGTTTCTTAGAGTTTTATCATTTTATCTAATTATTTTTTATGTTTCTTGCCAGTTTTTCCTTAGTTTTACTTTTTTCTATTTTTTTACGATTTTTTCTTTTCTAGAAAAATTGTAGAACTTCTTTTCCTAAGATTTTCAGCATTATCATAAAATAGTTGAAAAAAAAAAAACTATTGTCGTTTAAAATGTATTAACAATGTTTGTGACTATGATTTGAAGTTCTTAGTAGCAGGCATAAGGAAAAGAAAGTTTTCACCCTGTAAAGGCTCCGTGCTAATTTCCCACAATGGATGACTGAATTATATTCACCATCAGTCTCTTTTTTCAAGCTTTTGACATTTCCTACATGTCATTAACCTATGTTTGCGATAGATGACTTGTACTCTTGAGGCTGTTGACATCTGTTATGAATTTTTAATATAACCATTATTTCCTGTAGGGAGAATTGCCAGCTTACCAATGTTTGTGTCATAGTTACAAATATAGTTTATGGGTTTTAAACGGGAAGTTTATTTCTACAATTTATTTAATTCAAAAAAGATTAAAAAATCATAAAAATAAAATGCAAAAGTAAAAATGCAGTAATAGAAAATATTGAAAACTACACAAATGCAAAAAAAAAAAAACGTTTTTCCTTTTTTGGGATTTTTTTTTTTGTTTTTGTAGTCTTTTTTCAAAACATCGGTTTATACTCTTTTTATATTCCTAAACAGCTGCCGCACTTGTGTTGCACCCGTAACTGACTATTTTAGATGTTCACCTGACTAAATTAGTTTAATGTAAAAAGTTTACATATGGATAAGGTTATTAAACAGTTAAATAATTATATAACAAATGATATATATATATATATATATATATATAAAGTAAAAATTTTTGAAACATTGGTGCATCCACACCCACACCCACACCCATGTTACATAGCTGTATAGGTAGCCTTCCCAGCACATCGCATCCATCCCATAAACAAGTGGTGAAAACTCACTTGTCTCTACTTGAACCTTGTTGTCAAATACACTATTAGAATTGTGCTTGTGCTTAGGCTGCTTTTCCTTGCCTAATAGTGAAGAATAGACCTGGGCATCGGGCCGGCCCGATGTCCGAAACTCAAGCCCGAGCTCGGGCCCAGCCCAGCCTGGTTACAATAAAAAAAATAAATATAAAATAAATTTTTTGAATATAAAATATATTTTTAATAATATATATATATATTTTTAATAAAATAAAAAATTATTTGTTATTGGACCGGTTAACTTTTTCTAGGCTTTTAGGCTGCCTTGGATGACATGTCGATGCAGTGAGGATGTTATATATATGTGTGTATTTATATTTAGAATGTTTGGAATTTTTCACGTACGGTGAGACTCTATAGCAGAATAGCCTTCAGCTTCTGTCACGGACTCACATTACTCCAAAATCAGTTTGGCTCCAAAGCAAGTTGTGGCCAGAGCGGATGGGCTTTGACCTTTTACTGTTGATTAGTTTGACTCCAAAATCAGTTTGGTTCCTTTTGGAATTGCTGGCCATAGCAGATGGGCTTTTGGCCTTTTTACTTCTGACTAGTTTGACTCCAAAATCAGTTTGGCACCAAAATCAGTTTGGCTCCAAAGGAGGCTTTGGCCTTTTACTTTAGATTACTTTGACTCCAAAGTCAGTTTGGCTCCAAAGCAAGTTTTAGCCATCATAGTTGGTAAACCCATGAATCGAACTTGGATCTGCAGATGACTGGGTTGGCGAGTTGACTTATCGATTCGTTCGAGTATTCAAATAACCATAATGTAAATCACTGCATCTGAATCAAACGAGTCAAGGCGAGTTAAGCCCTAGTTAGGGCAGAGTTTCAAATGTTAATGAGATCCAAATGAATTAGGGGCGACAAGTTCAATTCATCTGATTTTGACCTTCAGATTCAAAATGGATCATGTGAGTCGTCGTCTAATCCAGTGCCTGTTTTTATTATTAGAATATCATACTTGAACAAGAATCATATGGGTCATCAATTCCGAGGAGATCCAATGGTAGATATCAAGTTGTAAAGATGAAAAAAAAGCTATTTTTCAATAGTCCAAAATACTATTCAAAGTAGAAAAGAGAGAGAAAAAATGGGGAAATAAATGAGTTTCCTTAAATGAAATCCCATATCTTTTGAGGAGCATTTCTGACTCTTGAAAGAAAGAAAAAAAAAAACTTATCTTATATATTTGCAATTTCTATCATATAATATCTTTGGAATCATTCTCATCAAGTTTAATATATTTGAAAGTGTGGTTGATATATATAAAAAGTATAGTTCCTGAAACATTATGTCCGTGGTTTTCTATAGATTCGACCATACAATTGGATGTAAAATGTTAGAATTCAAAAACTCAAAAAAGAATCGTGCAAATCAGATATATAAATTAGATTTTATAAAATTTTGAAACTTGACATGTCCTACAAAATCCAATCTAGATCCAGATATTAAACTTTTGAGACCCATTTTTAAGTTATATATTTTCATACACTCTATATCTATACAGTTATATTTGTAAAAAGACCATTTAAAGCAGTGAAAGGGGCACACAGGAAACATATTTGTGAAGATATGGACTATATATATATATATATATATATAAAAGAATCTTCGAAAGCCATACATAAGTTTTCAGGTTCTCAAAGATATTCCCAACTTTTTGATTTGTTACTAGAAAAACTAGTTATTTTTACTTTTGTTGACATTAGACCTTGTTGAGTTAACCCGCTAAAATATCCAAATAGTCACCAATAAGTTTTCCGAATATTCACTATCACCCATAAAGCTATAGCCATTACAGTTTTCCGGCACAAGAACATATTGTATTTAATGTATTTTAGGAACAGGTGTTACAAAAATATTTTTTATTTTTCCATCGTATACCCTCTAAAGGCCCAATTATGCATGTGACTGGACTTTAATGAAATATGTTACAAATGAATTGAAATCAAAGGATATTGGCGGGTGATCAAATATTTAAAAAACTAGTTAAAAGTGCCATATAATAAAAGCACTAGCAATAGTTTATAGTATAGTGACTGTTGATGGGGCTTTTAACAGACATACTATACTACATTTAGCCAGTGGCGTAGCGACAACTACCAGCCTCACAAAATTAGTTTAATATATATGTTAATGTTTTGATATATTTGATTGTTATAAATGTAAGTGTCTCAAAAAAATTAAAGGTATTGAATGAATCTCGCAAGAAAAAATCTTTGGCTCCACTAGTGCATTTAACCCCATTTTTTTTAATATTTAGCTATAGGCAACATCCGGCAACTAGCAATGAAGAATGTTGATAATCCACCCATAATGGACCTGGATCCAAACATTAAATGTCGTAATGCATCGTTATGTGCAGACAAATAGTTGCCTTATGATGATCTCTTGTGAATGGGAAGAGAATTCGTAGGGGCACAAAGGAACAGTTCACACAATAATTGAATGCAAACTCTTAAGGGAAGTATATACATCGTCTCTTCACGATCAAAGGATGGAGGACGATACTTCACTGGTTCAGTTAGGATTGTGACCGACGCCTTCTTTCAGCATGAGGAAGACCTGCTGCTCCTGTCGAGCTACAGAGTTGTCTACTGCTCATCAAAAAGAAGTTTGCGACTTTGCTCGTCATAGTTAAATTTAATTTAACTCATATGGGCATGTGTGAGACATTTGCTGCCTTTGATGGTGGAATTGCTAAATGAAAGTGTCATGAAACAATGCAAACATTCCTTAGCCAAGTTAGGTCAATGAACTGATAGATGTCCTGAACAAGACGTTGTTGACCCATATGTTTGGTGGAGCGGGTGGTAAAACTGTTCACTTTAAGGATCCGAGGTTTGAATCTTGTGATTTGGTGTATTACTTTTCAGACTGTAAAAAGTGGCATGCACGACACTCAAGTTGAAGGATATACCATAAGTTCCTCCAACCTCCAAATCAAGCCAGAGTATAGTTTGGAGAGTTTTACATTGAAAGTAGTTTCCTATTAGTAAACATGGAACAATTGATCTTAGAACGATTTTATTTAATTATTTTTTATGTTTCTTGTCAGTTTTCCCTTTATTTTACTTTTTTCTATTTTTTTAGGATTTTTTTCGAAAAAAAATTGCAGAACTTCTTTTCTGAAGATTTTCAGCTTTATCGTAAAATAGTTGAAAAAAAATATCGTCATTTAAAATGTATTAACGATGTTTGTGACTATGGTATAAATCTTGAAGTTCCTAGTAGCAGGCATAAGGAAAAGAAAGTTTTCACCCGGTCTGTGCTAATTTTCCACAATGGATGACTGAACTATATTCACCATCATTCTCTTTTTTCTAGCTTTTGACATTTCCTACATGTCATTAACCTATGTTTGTCATTGATATCTTGTAGTCTTGAGGCTGTTGCCATCTGTTATGAATTTTTAATATAACCATTATTTCCTGTAGGGAGAATTGCCAGCTTACCAATGTTTGTGTCATAGTTACAAATATAGTTTATGGGTTATAAACTGTAAGTTTTTTTCTACAATTTCTTTAATTCAAAAAAATATTAAAAATTCATAAAATAAAATGCAAAAGTAAAAATGCAGTAATAGAAAATATAGAAAACTACACAAATGCAAAAAAAAAAAAAACATTTTTCCATTTTTGGGATTGTTTTTTGTTTTTGTAGTCTTTTTTCAAAACATCGGTTTATACTCTTTTTAAGTATAAAAGAATTTTTAAACATGTTTTTTATACAAATTTATATATATATATATATATATATATATAAGCAAAAATTTTTGAAACATCGCTGCATTCACACCCACACCCATGTGACATAACTGTATAGGTAGCATTACCAGCACATAGCATCCATCCCATAAACAAGTGGTGAGAACTCTCTTGGTCCTCAACCATCTAAGTTCACTAGGTACTTGTCTCTACTTGAACCTTGTCGTCAAATACACTATTAGAACGAGTACTACTTATGACAACACACTATTAGAACTGTGCTCGTGCTTAGGCCGTTTTTCCTTGCCTGCTAGTGATGAATAGACCTGGGCATCGAGCCGGCCCGATGTCCGAAACTCAAGCCCAAGCCCGGGCCCAGCCCGGTTACAATGAAAAAATTTTAAATATAAAATAAATTTTGAATATAAAATATACTTTTTTAATAAAATAAAAAAATTATTTGTGTATATATGTGTCTATTTATATTTAGAAAGTTCGGAATTTTTCACCTACGGTGAGACTGTATAGCAGAATAGCCTGCAGCTTCTGTCACAGACTCACATGAATGCTGCTAAACATCTGTCACACTCGATGCTGGTACCAGCGCTTCTCCAGCATAACACGGCCAAAACTAATTTTTTTAAATGCATGCTTGACTAAACTAGCTCTAATACAAAAAGATACAAAAAGTTTATACTTAAGTAAGGGTACTAAATAGTTAAATAACTATTTAACTAATGATATATATATATATATATATACTTATTTATTTATATTCCTAGCTTTGGAACGCATTGCCAGTATCTAGAGCTAGGGATGCCACAAGCAGGACAATATAAAGTAATTGTCCAATCATCTCGCAAGAACGTCAGCACCATGTACAAGTCCCTCGTCTCCTAAGGAATCAACTGCCGCTCTGCATTAAACCAGCAGCTCCAGGTGGCTATTGATGGTTAACAAAAATTCTATCATAGCTCTTAATTCCATCCTCTCTGTAACAAAGGCATATTATAGTTCTCTCCAAAGGGCGAGCCTCTAGAAGAAGGAAAGGGAAACAGACTAGAATCCATATTTACTCCGCTAAGAAACAAAAGTGATGTTAGACCCCCATGGGCTACGAAGCAAGGGGAAATGGGGTGAGGTAACTGGTAAGTGAGCATGCTTGAAAGGTCACATGTGGCTATAGTGGTCCCTTCTGTATAATCATCTAAAGTGCAGGATAAGTATGCTGTTACCAGAGCAGAACTATCATGTTTTTTTGGCTCCCTCTGCCATCTGTACCAACAGAATTGTAGTTCTGTATTTGTATTTGTCCAATAGCAGGAGGCTGCCAGTCACATTCAGCAAGAAAATATCTCCTCTTAACTTGTTTGATGGCATCTGAAACACACAGTAAACAGTTATCATGTTGAACCTTGGGTTGAAGTTACTCGAGCGCCTCACAAACTTCTCATCCCCTTGTGCCCTCTCCTTGTTGCTGAGAATACGTACAATGATGTCATAAACCTTTCCTATGGACGCTTCACCTCCCACTAGTGCACACCTCCTGGATGAGAAGCTATTTGCTCTGCAATCGCATTTATAACCATTCATTTCAGCAAATTGAAGAAGCAAAGACTTTATTTTACCTACAAGACTCAACAAGTTAATATCAGAGTCATTGAGAACTGTTAAAGACAAGTGATGATATTTTTTTGCCAAGGGTTTACTGGTCCTAGAAATTCGGAACTTATGATAGAGATTACAGAAAAAGAAAATCTTACTATCTAAATGAATATTTTTATTGGATATGTGCTTCTTACCAAAAACAAAAAAAAATACACAGTGCCCATAAATGGGCTGCATGCTGGAAATGAATTTTTGTGGACCGTTTTGTTTCCAAAAGGCCATCAACTTGGTCATCCGCCCGCATAAGGGATGTATACAAGTATCAATGTTACGTCCATTCATCAATTTTGGAGTTCAAATGAGTTACAAGTTCTATATTTGCATGCTTTTAGAGTAAAATATATGCTTTGTACTTCATAATCATTGTCATATGTCCGAACATACTCATGATAATTCATCAATTTTAGGATAAATACCTTCATGGAACCGCTTCTGTTTATTGGATAAAGTACAATATAAAGTTGCTATCTTAAGAATCATGTTACCTTTTATGTGATTCCCTAACCTTGCTTTGGAGCTAGAATGGTGCTAAAGTTCTAACGCACCCCCACAAGCAGAAAATAACCTGGTTTGATTTCAACCAGACTAGGAGTGTCAATGGATTGGAAGAACAACATTTCCACCTGTCGTGAATCTGATATAAACAGGAACTGCTAAAAAAAAAAAGATGTGGAGTTTATTATGCAGGTCAAGCCTGTCTAAATGATTCATAAGCAGATCGCGCATGGTTTCAGAATTTTTCTATTGAATGCCAGGAGAAAGAGATCTGCAGTATTTCAATCTAAAAAGACAACCTTATTTACAGTGATGAATTAGTGAGACTTATATGCTTTTGATTGGACCTGGTTGTGATTTTCCATGTGAAAATCTGATAGGATCTAGATTTAGGTATGCTGTACATATAAAATGTGCAAGCCCGACCCAGCTTGGAACCCAAGTTTTAGAAGGGGCTTGACCAATTGACACCCATTACATCTGCCACCCTAGTTGCTGACTTTAAAGGTCCAATATTTGTCAAAGAACCCACTTATTTTGGAGTCGGACTCAATAAAGGAAACAGCACATAATTTAGTATTAATCAAATGGGTATGGGCAATCCAAATTCGCTATGTTATACAGACACAATGACAAATGTTTGCATCTGCAGAACCGGAAAAAATCAACTGCATATGTCAAAGAACCCACTTATTTTGGAGTCGGACTCAATAAAGGAAACAGCACATAATTTAGTATTAATCAAATGGGTATGGGCAATCCAAATTCGCTATGTTATACAGACACACAATGACAAATGTTTGCATCTGCAGAACCGAAAAAAATCAACTGCATATCCCTTGTTTGCATCATAATACAGGCTCATAATTTGCAAGAAACTGGTATTCTTCATAATCAAGCTCCTCTAAGTGTAATGACACCAAAAGATGGAGAGAGACGTGGTGGCATGGCAGAGTTACAAAGGATGCTCAAAGGAACACCTAGAATTAAGTTCCAACCCTGTCACTCTGCACTCTGAGCTTTCATATAGTGCTGTCCTCTAAGACATGATGGTCAGGGGTTGCCATGTGGTTTACATCTCACAAGCAACTACATAGTGTTGATCTGAGAGGGTTCGTTCTTTTAAAAAAAAGAGAAAAGCAATATTCTCAAAACGAGCAAAATCTGAGAGGGTTCTTTAGATATACTATGGCCCCAATACTTTGTTAATCTTCTATTCTATATTGCAAGTTTCACATCGTACTTTTCAAGAAACAATTTCTTTGGCTCGTTGAAAGGATTGTATCATAGAGGAATGCCAGTACCAAAATTTGCGTTTGGCGTCAGAATCACTGTCCGCTAGCTAAAGAAAATCTTCTTGCTGGACTTCACCAAAGAAAATATTTGAAGTGCTAAAACATATGGGAGTTCATAGTGACAACCCTGCTTGCTAAGAACAACCAAGAGAATACTGAGGTACCTCAATATACAGATAAATCTTCTAGTCTTGATTCTTCTTTCTTGAGAAAAAAACTTCCTTTTTTCCTTCATTACATACATCATAGCGTGACAGCTTTCAGCTTCACTCTTCCTCACAACCTAAGTACAGGTATGAATCACAAAGAACTAGACAACAGTTGTGTCACCATCTATGCAAAAACACCAGTAGTTCAACAGCGAACTCTGCATTCCTAACTAATTCACTATGTCAATATTGAAATAAAGAATGAAGCAGGAAAGAAATGAGGTAGCCAAAAGACTGAATCTTACGGAAGCATTATAAGCTTTCAGGTTGAATATCATATATCCCAGTCATGCACATCAATTGACAATCTAGACTTTTATCATCACAAAAAAAAAAGGAAGAAAAGAAATGTCCAACAGCCAGCAGGAATCATTGTAGAGGCAAAAAGATCAGGAGAAAGGAAAGAACCAGGGAAACTCCTTGGCCAACCAACTCAAATTTAAACAAGCAAAGCCTCCTCCTTGACTGCTTCTTCACAGAGACTCTTCCATTTTGCTTCACTCTCTGTCAACATTTCAATAGCACTTTGCAGGTCCTTCTGCGCCTTTGCCATCAGTTCCTTCGTCTTGCTGTGTGTCTCCTCCATTTCTTTCCAAGCATCTGTTGCCTCTGCAATTGATTTTTGACAAGCCAATAACTGCTTCTCCTTGCAAGCCAAGTCCCCGCCCACTTTAATTCTCGTTTTCCGTATCGCCTCCTCTTTTGCTATTAGTTCAAACCAAGATTTCCGTGTTCTGCTTATTGACTCAGTGAGACCAACCACTTGCTCACCGAGGGATGCCATTAAGACATGCATATCAGATAATTGCACGCAAGTCCTGTTTACTTTGTCAGCACATGATACATGCACTTCTTTAAGACATGAAACATCTGAACAATGTTTTATTATTTCAGCGGCCTGCAGCTTCAAATTCTCAAGCAGAACACGGATTCCAGGATCAGGAAGACCAAGGCCAGTTATGGTTCTGAGTATCATTCCTCCACAGAGGAAGAGATCATCAAGCTGCTTCACATCAGCAGACTGGAGCCTGTCCTTGAAGCCTCTTATCAGCAGCCAAATTCCTTGCCTAAACAAACCATTATCGCCTGAGAAGTCAGAATCCGCCAATGAATTTGTTGTCACCGGAACAGATGTACTGGGCGACTCAGCTCTTGCTACAACCGTATCTTTTTCGTTCATGTTCTCTTGTTCTCTTTCATCGCATGCTTTCTTCCTCTCCCGGTTCTCAGACTCAAATTTGACAAATGCCTTAGAATGAGTACTACAATTCTGATCCTGTTTGTCGCGTTGCTGATGTGGGGAGGAAGCTGAATCAATTCCTGTCACGATTCCGTGGTGCGGGGATGTTGCGCTTCCCAATCTTATGTATTTATCAATGTGAGGACTGAGCGAAGTGGCCTCAACAGCAATGAAACTCTTAAGGCAATGGCGGCAGTGGATTCTTTCTCCTAAAATTGTCCTGTTGTAGAGGTAAGCAACATTGCAGTCATCACATTTAGTCCAGAAAACAGAGGCTCCTGTTTTAGGTTCTTGTGGCTGTTCTTGCAACTGCTCATCATCATCTATGACGATGGTCGATGGCTCATGGCTGGGCGTGTTTAAAGACTTGGGCGGCCTGCCACCACCAGAACGCGTCTTGGGTCGCTTATGCCTCTTGTTGTAGCATTTCATTGTGGTCGAAGACGCGGGCATTTGAATGAGAGGTTAGTTCATGCACACTGTAGAGACAGATGCTCTTCTGTTAAGACCTAAAAGTTCAACAATGAGTTTCAGGATGAAGCCCAAAATAGCTCAGAATATTAAGAAACAGTGAAAGGCCTAATGCAGACTACATGCAACAGTCGTCTATTTCAAGGAAAGAAACATATTTTTGCAACCTGAGGTGCTACTGGGTCATGCACCTCTTATCTGTTTGCTATCAGATTGTATCTGTTTTCAGTGTTCCAACTCTTCCATGGAGGCGGTACAATTTATCTGCCGCTTTCTCCCGGAATGGATCCATAAAAGAGTCTTGTTGGGAATGAAACAACAGAAGAAAACACGGGCTCAAGGTGAACGTTGAAGGAGCAGCAGAATCACATCTTCAAATGTGGGTCATATGCATAAAGTGAGAGGCAGAGACAGAAGTCACAGAACGACAGAGAAGAAACCAGAGAGAGAGAGAGAGAGAGAGAGAGAGAGAGAGGAAGGGGGCTTCACGATAAAAGTACAACGCTCTGCATTTTAAGTACAAGACTGAATGAAAAAATATTTTTTTTAATAGGCTCGTAGGACGGGTTTGCCTTTCTGAGGTAAAATAAGGTTTGATGGGCAGGAAAAATCTTGTAACAATAAAAAATAAAATTCAAATTTTGAAAAATGTTTTTTAGCCCATCAAACTTGGGCTGAAAAGAATTAATTGGCCTTGGAAAACTCTTTTTTACTTTTTTTAGAAATTTCGTCTTTTTTAATTTTGTTTAGAGATTTGGTTTTAAGGAGTGAAAAAAAAAATGAGATGAAAAAAAAATGACTGTTGGGCCAAGGTGCAGCCATCACTTCCACTGTATGCGCCCTTTTCCTTGTCTTCAACCGCAGTGTGGGTCACGGTCGTGAAGGTGAAGTTGGTTCTTGTTTTTTTTTTTTTTGTGAATAACGGATTCTCGCATCACTCGCCGGCCGATTCTGTTTTCCTGCGAACAGCGAAAACCCTCGACAATCTCCAACGTTTCTGTTTTTCTATGAACGACAGAAACCCTTGACGATCACCGACGAATGGCGGAAACTTAGCGAACATTGAAATCCTTGCAAACAACAAACAGTGGAAACTTAGCGTTTCTGTTTTCCTACGAACGGTAGAAACCCTTGACGATCACCGGCGAACGGCGGAAACCATGCGAACAGGAAACGACGAAAACTCAGCCAAAAACCCAAGCTTGCCGTCGATCACCGGCCGGTTGTAATCAATCGCCGGTCGCCAGTCATCTGTCGCCGGCTGCTTGTCATCGGTTTTCTGATGTTAAAAAAAATATCAAAAAACTTAAATACAACAAAACGAGAAAACCCACCTGCATCTGCATTTTCATCCTGCACCACTGATTAGTTTTCTCGTTGGTCTTCCATCGTTCGCCGCTTGTCGTCGATCAATGGTCATCCGTCGCCAACTGCTTGTGGTCGGTTTTTCAGTGTTAAAAAAATGTCAAAAAACGGAAATGAAACAAAACAAGACCACCCTTGCTGTCTGTGTTTTTCAATTTTCATCATCCACCACCGATTATGATTCTTCATTTTTTTTTCCTATCAAACCATGAAATTTGTTTTCAAAAATATAAATCTATGTCCAACAAACACAATGACCTTTTGAAAATTTAGATTTTGTTTTCCATTTCCTCAATTTATGAAATAAGTTTTTGAAAACTTCTTTCTAGTTCCATATTTTTAATGCACGGCCCTTTTGGTAATAATCAAAACTGCAGAAAGTCAAAAAGAAAAAGTGTTTTACAAGAAAGCCAACAACTTTTCTAAAAGCTTGTTTGAGTACATGCAATTTCATTGTAAAGGTAAACTTTAATTCAAATTTAATGAAAAGGTTACAACCACAGCCAAATATGGTACTTTAGGGCTGAGAGGTTTGGAGTGACAATGAAACATTTTAATACTACCATTAAAGTTTCACCTGTTTTGGTAGAAATTGAATGCTGAGAAAAATATTTTGCATGTTAATTTCTTAATGTTTGGGACAAAAGTTCTATGCAATCAAGTAAATAAAACCAAAAAAAAGAGAAACAAAAATTCCACACAAAAAATACATGTACTAAAATACCTAATAGAGTGATGCTAAAGAGTAGATGTTGTTGGCTTTCTATCAATGGGGCACCTTGTGCCAACATTTTTAAGGAGAAGTATTTGAGTTATCATAGTCTTTGGACTTTCAAAAGAGCTCCTAATCAAACCTAGGGTTGAAAAGGACTGCAATGGAGATGGAACTGGATCCAAGACAAAGTTGAGTGGAAGATTGGTAATGAAGCACGAACCAGGTTTTAGACTCATCGTTGGTTGGGGCCAGTCCTCTTAAATAGAGTTGATGGGAATGAGTATATGTTGTTGTGTAGGGAGTTTAAGATCAATATTCAAGAGATTACCTGTGGTAGGCAGGATAGCCAGTCTTTTGTCATTGCTATGATCCTTGGAGTGTTCATCAATAACATTAGGCTAACGAAAACTGAGGACATGCTAGTTTGGAGTGAGGATGGCAAGGCGTTTTTCAAAGCAGGTGAGATAATCAAGAAGTGTTGAACTCAGGGTGTTTAAGAGTGGTGGCGGAAGAAGATTTGGGCTAGCTACGCCCCAGCCAAGAGCTGTTGGCACTCCTACATTGCATGTGAAGGCAGACTTCCCACTCTTGATAGAATTTGAAAAGTTGGAATTCATCTTGCCAATCATTGTTCTTGTGCCTTTGTGTGGATGAGACTAATGGTCATGCCTTAATAAAGTGTAAAGTAACTAATATGGAGGTATGTTACTGCAAAGTTTGGTAGAGTGAAGTTTCCAAGGTGAGATTGTACTTGAGCTCAAAAGATGGCTACAAGCTAGGATATCAGGGTAGTGGAGGCGGCAGTGCTAGAGGATGTCCTTCTTAGTTGTTTGCTGGAGCTTGTGGCACCTAAGAAACGGATGCTTCCATGACAGTCTTCAGCACCATATTAGTAGCCTCAAAAGAGAGGTTTGGAGGAACGGCATGGATAGTTTTTTCTCTGCCAAATGGCCGCCTGAGGCAGATCTTAAATTGAGAATTTGGATGGAAACAAGGCTCTACAGTGTCGACATTATTGCCTCCAATAGAAGTGGTATGATTATTGACATTGTTAGAGCTCAAACCAGACATGGACCGAAAATAGTTGGGTTAAGTTATGATGATAATGGCCAATTGGGTTGTGTCATCATTATCAAGGACCGAGGTAGGATCCATGAATGAGAAATGGAAGTATTAGAGCTCATTCTCAGATTCCATAACAAATATGGTGGTGACTATCTTATCATCTCCCCAACTAAAGAGTGGGTGAGAAAAGCTACATAGATCCTGGAAGGTAAAAGGATAAATGCAGACTGGACTAGGTATTTTGGCCAAATTCAGGGGAGAATTTCTGTGAAACAGGGTGATGCAATAGTTGGGTTGTGTCGTCATTTTCAAGGATCGAGGTAGGAACCATGAGGGAGAAATTGAAGTATTGAAGCGTATTCTCAGATTTCATAAGAAATATGGTGGTGACTATCTTATCATCTTCCCAACTAAAGAGTGGGTGAGAAAAGTTACACAGGCGCTGGAAGGTAGAAGGACAAATGCAGGTTGGACTTGATATTTTGCCAAATTAAGGGGAGAATTTTTGTGAAACAGGGTGATGCAATAGTTGATTTAGGACGTCTGATCATGGAACATGCCCATGATCCCCATGACTATTTTGCTGACTTCAATGTATAGACATAATTTGGTGGCTATGTTTGATTTCAATTTTTTGGTGAAGGGTTGAGCCAATCCTTTGTTTTTACTGTTAAGGCCTCTTGGCCTTCCCTTGTACATATCTATTTTGTTGAAATAAAGGAAGGGGGGCTAACCCCCAAGCAAACTTTTACTTTAAATACCTAAGGGGGCGTTTGATGAGCAGGAAAAGAATTATTCATCAGGAAAAAAATTTCAAAAATTTGAAATTTTTTCATGTTATCAAACATGGAAATATTTCTTTGACCGTTGAAGTCGAATTTTGGAAAAATTTTTCAGAAAAAAATTTCCGTCTGGAGAGACAGAAATTTTTTTCCGGAATTATATTTTTGCCCGTTAGGGCACGCGAGGCGCGTTTCTTCTTTTCCTTCCTATGCCGCAGCCGCTCCCTCAGAAGCTCCCACGCGTGCCTCTTCTCCCTCTCGGCATCGGAGCTCGATGCCTCCTCTCAGTGCAGCCGCTATCCCCCCGTCCCTCTCTTCCTCGCAAGGTATTGTCTCTCTCTCTCTCTCTCTCTCTCTCTCATTCGGTCTCTTGTTCCCCTCTCCAAGTAGGCATTTTCAATCCCTGCGGGTGCGCCGACTGAATACGAAGCTCTGATGTCTGCATCATGTCTATTATCCCTCTTTCATTTTGTTTTTCTATTGCTTGCTCGATCTCTGCCGTGAGCATCAATCCCCTTTTTTCCAGTGAGCGTTTGGTTGCAGTGAACGTTTGGTTGCATAAACTTTATGTTTCCCTGTCTATGAGCATCAATCCCCTTTTTTTTTAAAGTTCTCATGATTTTGTCCTATATGTTCTGAATCCCCTTTTGCTTGATACCTTCTACAGTTACATGTACTGATCCTGCTATGGCCAATGGTGTGATCTTCTAGTTTCTAATTATGATCGTTTTCTCTTGCTTTCCCTGAAAAATTGTACAAATATAGTGCTTGATCGAATATGAACTTAAGAACATGAGGGTAAAAGATAAACGGGACTCCTTCCTATAAACCATGATCCTCAAAGATGCAACAATCACTTCTGTCATGCTTTGTCTGCTAAATTTTCTCTGTCAGCAGCCATCTGTGTGCAGATCCTTTGCCCTGAAATGGCGGTTCAAATTGGGGAGTGGGCCTCGCAATTAGTGTTGTCCCTGTTTGCAGCAGCCCGTTCATCACCTTAATTTGTTCCCATCCTGAATTGACTATTCTTTGTCTCCACAATCGCATGTTCAACAAGTTTAACCTAAGTTTCAGAACTGCGAAAAACTATTTTTGTGATCAACCATGTAATTTACGTCTACATGGTCAGATTTGATAAGGTGAAACCATAAGATTTGAGGATGTATAGGCAGCATTTGATATCTTGAAGATTTGAAATACCATGTTTCTGTCTAATTTTAAATTCAATCTTTTCTCAATGCAAAGAAGTAAAATAGACTTATGATCTTGGCTCGATGAACCATGGATTTTACCATTAATCTTTTGTCACATCAGCAAAACATGTCAAGTCAGTTCCACCCTTCTTTTTTTTTCATTTCTTGCTAAAACAAGGGTCCTTTTTTTATTGGCATAAATCGATGGTTGGCAAGTGGGCATTTTTCAAATGCTTTGTTGCTTCTTGTGAAAAAAACTGTCTACATAACCGATGTAATCAAAAGGCCTGCCCAAGAGCAAGGCCAACAACTACGAGCCCATGTGAATGTGAGGTGATGCATGTGGGTCATTCTTTTGTTTTTCTTGCCTTTTGAACAGTACACAAAACTAAAGTACTACTTTTTCTTTGAAAGTTGTTTTAATCATGTAGTTTTCCCTCACATGTGTCTTCATTGTTATGGAAATAGTTGAATTTTTCGGATTTATCATAGTATAAATATTTTCAGTCATGACTCAGAGCCAACCATTCATGCTTATACAGTAAGTAGGCTTTCAATTGCTTAGTCATGCAGGGAACAACTACTTATGCTGGTATCAATAGATGTACAATGTTATTTAATAATGCCTTTTCATGCAAGTATCAATTACCATTAACCACATATGCTGGTCGTTATTTGCTTGATAGTTATATGTCTCCAACTTGTTTAGGTTTTTTGTTGAAAAAGTGCACAATGCACATATTATGCATCTATATGAATGTGTATGCCATAGTTACTTCTCAAATGTAGGGAATAAAACTGAAGGATGGGCATCATGCACATATTCCATGTCGATATGAATGTTTTCTTTGTTTCAATTTCTTCAGTTGTAAAGGAGGCACCCTTATTTTGATTAAGTGCCGTGGGTTAGTGTATATAGGAAGTGTCATCTCTGAGCATGTCGCTAGATTCCTCAAGCGTATTAGTCAATAGAATGAGAGCAGGGCGGGTGAAGTCACTGCTGGAGGGGGAGGGAGGGTGAAACTGCTGCATACACAAATAAGGAAGCAAGATTTGATGAAAGTACGAGACAAAGTCTTCATCGAGGATCGAATAATGATCTACGGAGTACAATAAGAGATCAAATGTTTATGGATTTTCAGAATAGTAGGTGCGGATTAACTTATCACCCACATGAACTATTATGTTTCCATCCATAGTTAGGCAAATGTTTGTTTTGTTTATGTTATATCGTTGGTAGTTATTGTACTCAGAATAAACGCTTTTTACGCTCTAATCTCAGTGGAAATGTGTTGTTTATGTTTATGTTTTCAGGACTGATCGAAGATGAAGCACTGACAGGAGTGTGACGTATGTTCGAAGGTTGTGCAAGGGGAGAAGTTGATTTTGTTTTTTTGTTTGTTATGGTGCAGAGGCATTGCATATGTATTTACCTTTTTATGGAAGCTCTACACATGCACTTGTCTTTCTATTGAACGTTGAAGTTGTTTATGTTTATGTTTTCAGAACTGGTTGAAGATGAAGCACCAACATCAGTCTGACGTATGTTTAAAGGTCGTGCAAGGGGAAAGTTTGATTCAGTTTCAGTCTTTTTGTTTTGTTATGGTGCAGAGACACTGCATCTGTATTTGCTTCTTTGAATACTCGACACATGCACTTGGCTTTCTATTGAACGTTGAAGCTTTTCTGAACACTGAACACTGATGGGAATATGTAAATATTTTAACACTGATGGGACTATGTATGTGGTTTGTTTAGTATTTTATCATTGATGGGAACAATGATATGATCCTTTTTTATGTATGTGGTTTCTGTGGTCTTTATTCGCTTTGGCAATATGTGCCATGTATTTTGAAGTTGGCTTTCTATTGAACGTTGAAGCAATGTATGTGCTTTTCTTGTGTGCAGTTGATGCTTCATTAATCTGAATTTCAATTGCCAAGAATAGGAATACATGATTTTTGATTTTGTGTGATGATATGGGCAAAGTGTTGAAATTGTGATGGAGTTGACGCCAGATTGATTCAATTTTTTTAATCATGTTGTTGGTGGTTGGTCTGATGTCAACTACAATTGATTGTGTGGGCGAGTATATCCGGTTGTGTGGGTGAGTATATCCGGTACCTATACGTCCATACACGCTTGTTGCCATATTTTTGTAAATTTGGATAAATGTTTCCTTATTATCAAACTAAGAATTAAATTTCTGGAAATATATTTATGTACTATCAAACTTAGAAATATAGAATTGGAAATATATTTCTGAGTCATCACACACACACCCAAATTGGAATCGGAAAAATTTTTTCCCATTCCATTTTTCCATTTCCTATATTTCCAGCAATATATTTTCAGAAATTTTTTTCTAGGCCATCAAACGGCCCCTAATAGTTTTAAGCTCGATTATTTAGTTTCATGTATTCAAGCGAGCCTTTAAGATTTTTGTAACAAGTACATCTCCTAGAGTATCACTCAAATATATAATCTAAGTTTTAATAAAACCTCAATTTTATAAAACTACTTTTTTGTGGTGTCATATAAAGCTCTTTCATTCATATGACTAGAAATTGTACAATGAGATTAATTGTTAGCCATGGATCTATATTTGTGATTGTAATCACATGTACATAATCATCTAAATGATATGTAGATTCTTTATTCGTAGAAGAACTGTAAATGGTTGAACAGAATTAACTTGTAATCACATGTATAAAGTTTAAACCATTGTAGGCACATATATGTAAAAACATAACAAGATGCAAGTACTTTCTTCGCAGGGTTGTAGAACATACAATAAGATTTTTAATTTGTAATCACACGTACAAATACATATTTGAAAGGTTCTAAATCACAACTGAATGAATGTAATCACATATAGGTCACAACATTAATGAAATATAGGTTTTCCATTTGTAGAATTATAAATCATACCATAAAATGAACTTGCATCACATGTCCAAAAACTATTTGAATGATTACAGTCACATGTATATAGCAATTTGTACAAGATGTAAGTCATTCCTTTCTATAATTATAAATAGGCCAATGAACTTAACTTGAAATCAAATGCATAGAGTTGCATTTTATTGCAATCAGATGTATATAACGATTTAAACAAGATGTAAGTCTTTCATTTGTATAATAATAAATCGTACAATTAGATTAACTTACAACCACATATACAAAGGCACATTTGGAGGATTCTAATCACATATATGTTGTAAGATGAGAAAAATATAGGTCCATTTGTGGGAAAGTAAATTTAAAATTTTTAGTGAGATTAACTTGTAAAACATATATACATTTACATTAAAAAAATTATAATCAAATGTATGCAATGATATAATAGAAATGTAATACTTCATTTTTTAAACTAAAAATCATTCAACGAAATTAACTAATAATCATATGTATAGAATCACATTTGAATAATTGTGGTTATATATATATATATATATATATATAATGAATTGAATGATATGTAAGTCAATCATTTTTAAAACTATAAATAATTTAAAGAGATTCTCACAAATATAGGGTCACATTTGAAAGATTATAACCACTTGCTCTTCTTAATGTGAACAAGATATTAGTCTTTCATTAGTAGAATAATATGCATTGAGATTAATTTATAATTACATTTATAAATTCATAAAAGGATTGTAATTACTAATGCATAATGATTTCAATGTGTTGTAGAACTGTAAATTGTTCAAAGATATTAACTTGAAATCACATATATAAATTAATATGGAATGATTGTAATCATATAGACATAATGATCTTAATGAGATATAAGTCATTCTTTTTTCATAGATGTAAATCATTTAACGAGATCAACTTACTGTCACATGTATAGAGTTTCATTTAAAGGTTCACACCACATGCATGCAATAAACTGAATGAGATTAAGTCTTTTACTAGAATAACTATAAATATTTGATTGAGATTAACATATAATCACATATGTAAACTTAAAGTTGAATAATCATAATCGCATATATATAATGATGATATGAATGAGACGTAAGCCATTCATGTATACATTGTAAATTTGTTCAATGGCTTTAACTTGTAATCACATATATATAGTCACATTTGAAAGGCTATAATTACATGTATGCAATAATTAAAACAATATGTAGTCTTTTTTTTTAAGTTATAAATTGTTGATTGAAATTAACCTATAATTACACATGTTAAGCAACACTTGAACGAATATAATCACATGTACGTAATAATGATTTAAATGAGATATTCATTTATAAAATTGTAAATCTTTTAATGGAATGATTTATAACCACAAAGTCACACATTTCAAGGATTATAACCATTTATATAATGGTCTAAATAAGATGTAATTTTTCATTTGTAGAATTATAAATTGTTCAATCAAATTAACATGCACACACACACACACACACACACAGATATATATATATATAAAGTTATATATGAAGGATTGAAATCATATAAAAAGTACATAAAAGATATGTAAGTCTTTTATTTATAGTAATTATAAATTAAATAATTGGATTAATATATAATCACATGCATAGAGTAATATTTCAGGAATTAAAATCACATGTATGTGACGATTTGAATGAGATGCAAATCTTTCAGTAAGATTAACTTGTAATTAATTATATATATATGTGTGTGTGTGTGTGTGTGTGTGTGTGTTATCAACCATACATTTAAAATATTATAATCACATCTACACAACAATGTGAATGAAGTGTAACTCCCTCATTTATAAAATTAGTTATCGTTTAATAAAACTTGTAATTGTATGTATAGTCACATGTAAAGAATTGTAATCACATGTATGTAACAATTTAAATGAGATGTAAGTCCTTCCCTTGTAAAACTATCAATCATCTAATGAAATTAACTTATAACTACAAGTAACATGTCACATTCGAGATATTATAATCGTTTGTACCTTACAATTCAAACAAATTGTAAATCTTTCTTTTTTATCAATTTTACAATTAAATTAGCTTGTAAGTTATAGAGATGCATTTTGAGGATTCTAGTCACATATATGCAACCATGTGAAAAATGACTTGTTTGATAAAATAAAAATTTTAAATTCTAGAATTCATGAATTAAAGTCTTCATGTCTTGTGCCCCAAAGGATGAAAAAAATTCCTAATTTTAGAATCATAATTCCACTCCATAGGGTGGGATCATAATTCCAATTTCAAAATGAGCCCATAATTACATAGCCAAATTTTTTGTTTGATAATGAAATTCCTATGTTTAATGGATGAGAATAGTGATTTTAAAATTTCATTAGTTCCAAGTGAATCATGTGCTCCCTTGATGAATAGTTAGACATGTGTTGAACATATGGTGAAAGCCAATATGCCTCAACCTAGTCCAACTGAACAAAATCCTTACCCACAAATTTGTTGAAGCAACAACCTGAAGTGGCAAAATACCAATCAAAATAAATACCTAAACCACCAAGATGCTTGAAGGATTTTTAATTCTCACTAACTTTGTCACATTATCAATGTTAGAATGGATGCAAGTGACCAAGAAAGGAATAAGCTATCCCTTGTCTATTACTTCTAATTTTTTCTCACACCTATCAAAGTTTTGCCATAGCCCTCATCAAATCTAGCTCCTTTGAAAGTGTTGTAAAAAACAAAGTGTCAGAGAGAATCCATGCCTTGAAAATGCATGTATTGGGCAAAATCATAGTTAATCCATTGCACTTTTACATGATGGAGTAAAGCTAGTTGAATGCAAATGGATTCACTCAAGCTAGAGCAGGTTACTCTTTGTTTAATTATAGAACTAGAAATAGGGAATCCAATGGTATTCGTTTACTTATGGGACTCTTTATTTACTTATATGGCTATATGACCTTAAACAAGTCTCCACATAATTCATTTCAAATATTTTCCTAGGCATTCAAAAAAAATAAAATAAGCTCAATCTTTAGTAGATTACTCTGTGTTTACTTATTAGATTGGTCTTTTCTTTGGTAATTTTGGTTTATATGAATGATCTTGTCATGGTAGGAAATCATGCACTCTACATCAAAAATTCAAAGAAATAACTTTCCCAACAACTCAAATTGAAGGATCTTGAACTATGTATCTCTTGATCATATCGAAGCCTATTGATATGCCTATGAAACAAAAGCACAATTTTCCTTCTGACAAAAGTTTAGCTTTGAATGATTCAACTCCCCATTGTCTTAGATACCTCAAAAAATCGTCAAAGGCAAGGAATCTTATTCAAGTTTCACAATAGATTAAAATTCAATTCTTTGTGAGATCCAGATTGTGCAGCATGTCCACAAACTCATTACATAGTTAATACCTACTACATTTATGTTGGAGCAAGCCCAATTTTTTAGAAGACCAGGAATCGAGCTACTATGCCATGCTCAACAAGTGAGTGAAAATATCATGTCATGCAGGTGCTATATGTGAAGTTATTGGCTGAAAAAATTATTATTGGATCTTCAATTGCCTCTTACGCAAGCAATCAATCTTATTTTGAAAATCAAATAGCTCTGTGTGGTTGTTAATCTGGCATTTTACAAGAAACACTGCCATGTAGTTTGGAACCAGCTGCCAAAGGAGTCCTTAGAACATGTCATATTCAAGGCAAGGATCAAGTTCTTGCCTTTGGGACAAGAATCATATTCTTATTTGGTTTGTAAACTGGGTGATGATAAGTATCTTCACAAGGGAAATGATATGGTAAGTGGTTGTACATATGTGATTGAGACAAGCATTATCTTAATTGAAGATATTCAATAGCTCAGAATCGAGGAAAATTTATTATCCTCAAATGTTGGATGTTAGCAACTCTAATAAACTTGTTTTTTATGTAAAGAATAATGTAATAATTGTTGTTTATGCTTTTCGTTATTCAACTGCATCAAACATTTCTAAATGTAAGGAGAGGGAACATTAGTTTTAAAAGACCTTTCTCCGACAACTCACAAGCACTTAAAAAAATATTCTCAATATCAATTTCCTCTTTCCTTCTTTTATCAACTTTCGTATTTCACGTTTCTTCTCCAATGTAAATAAGGAAAACAAAGATGGCATGTATACAATGTTACAAATCCCCAAGAAGAGCAATATTAGGGAGGAATGAGTTAGAGTTGAAATAGAAAAGGAAAAGACTGAAGAAAAATAAAAGAACCCCTACTTTCAACCCCCAGAAAAAAAAACAAAGTCCTTGACAAAAAGAAGCTTAGGCACAACATGCAGAACTTGAGGGGTTTTGAGAGAGAGAGAGAGAGAGAGAGGGTCACCTTGGTGGGAGCTCATGATCCGCCATATATAGGATGTGCTTCCCTTCAAACACTAGAAGCTAATAGTGGGCACTCAAGAAGAATGACTAAGCTATGTTGGAGCCTTGTCAGATCCTTTCGATGTTCTACTCTACAGGAGGAGATGATGAATGCATGGTTCTGTAGGAAAGAGAGAGAGGAAAAGAGAAAGAGCCAATTTTACTTAAGGAAACTTGGTCTACAGGATATGAACTAAGTTAAAGTACACCATACACAACACTAGTAATGAATGGCAGTGAAAAGCGATGCACTCCATTATGAAGCAATATTCTTAATTTGTTAGCAACAATACACAATTTAAGAGATGTTGCCCACGATGTAGGGAAGAGATGGAAAGAATTATAAACAAAACTACTAAGAATTCCAATAGAAAGTTGGAACTCCAAAACCATGGTATCACTAGTAACAGTTCAAAGAGCTAGGAAGTGAGCATAGAGAAGATAAGAAGTAGAAAGCATTACTGAGATAAGCATATGTCAGGAGGAGAAAATTAAGTAAAGAAGAAGCAAAAAAAAGATTGGCTAGCCTTTACCTCACCACTATGTGAATCCGCAAGCCAAAGGAAGTTGATATGCATCTCAAACATCTCAATCAAGAGGTTAGGAAAAAAAAGCCCTGGGAGAGCCTTAGATGCATACGGTCAGACATCTAAGAAGGTGAAGAGCACATTAGGCTAGGGCACGAAAGCAACAATGCCGCAGTCTGCTCTTGTGGAGGATGCACAAGAGAGATTTGAAGCAGACAGAGAGCACATATGTGCATGAGCCCGACGATATTGATACATCGCACCTATGTGTTTAGTGATTAACGAGGTGATGGATTACATTGTTTCATCTGACAAGTGGATATTGAGCTTGAAGTGGGTTGTGTCATGAAACCTGCAAGGGAGGTGGAGAATCTTTGACGGTCAAAGTGTTCAAGAGGTCCTCCCATATAGTCAACTGAGAGGCTGATTGTTAAGGGACAGGGTGAAGGAGTTGGTAGAGGAGAGGACAGGGCATGATAGAAAGGTTGGCTGGAATCAGATACAAACAAGAACAAGCACTTGAAGAGGAGAAGAACAAAACAGATAAGGAACAATCTCAGCCATTGATCTTTTATAGATGAGTAACTGAGAAAAAAACAAGAACAAATATGTGTGAACTAATACTAAATAGCTAAAATGCTTCATCACCTTTTTCTCATTGTTTTCCTCTCAACCATGGATTTAGAAAAGATCAAAGGTTGGAAATTGTTTCTTACCTATCTACCATTTAAGTGTCTAGTACTTTTATCTCTCTCTCTCTATATATATATATATATATATCTTGTGTGTAGGTATTTCTTCACTTCAAATCATGTTTTCGTATGATTAAATAACCGACACAGTTTGGTAACAGATATGGACATCTACATTAGTTCGAAGGTTATGAAAAGCTCACATACTCACAATGCAACAAAATTTAATAGGAAAAAAATCTTAACTTTCTTTTTAAAGTTATGATTTGCAACAAAAAGGTAAAGTTGAAGTCGCATGTGGTCTTCAATTAAGGAAAACAATTATTGGAACATAAAGGGCACATCAAAACTTGCAAAACAATATTCGGTTGTATATCACGTTTTTATTTAATCAGATAAAGTATATTTTTTGCTGCATGGTTCCTTGAGTACAAAACTGCAAACAGTTATTGTTGAAGTTGGAGTCTCTTCTCGAATTGCCTTTTCCTTCCGTCCCGCCATTTCTCTCTCTCCCCCTGGCGGTGGGCTCATGAATCCTTCGTCCCAGGACTTGGAGCGGCGGTGGATCGAAGAGGTCCGCTATCTCCACTCTCTCTGGCGTGCCGGCCCTCCTCCAAATCGCACCAGAAACCCCAACCTCCGCCCCCTCGACGCTCCAGAGTTGAAGAAGGGGAAGAAGAGGGAGAGAGGGGAGAATAATAAGGATGGAAAGGAAGAGTGTGGAGAGAACCCATGGACTAATTCCGGCGCTGAATGGCCGAAAAATCCCTCCCCACCTCATGTTCCCCCCGACGCCACCTGGGAGGAAGCCATCGCCGCGACGGCCGCCCCATTGATGCCGTCTGCGGAGGAGATCGCGACATTGGCCGCAGTGCGGCTGCAGCGGTGTGCTGCCAAGGCTTGCAAGGAGATCCTCGCGGCGAAGGACGAGGAAATGGGAGGTGGAGATCAAGACGAAACGGAGAGGCTTGGAGAGGAGGAAGCGTTCTTGTTCTTCCTGGGTTTTTTCAGGAAGGAAGAGGAGCTGAGGAGGTACTATGAAGGGAGCGCGGAGAAGGGGGACTTCTTCTGCCTCGTCTGTTTGGGTGTGGGAGAGAAGTTGTCGAGGAAATACTGCAGCTGCGTCGCGTTGGTTCAGCATGCCAACTCGGTGACGAAGACGAAGACCAGAGACGCTCACAGAGCGTACGGCAAGGCCATATGCCGGGTTATGGGATGGGACTTTAGTCGGTTACCGAGCATCGTTCTGGATATGCAGGGGCCTCTTTGTCCTCCGGCACCTCCAGTTTCGAGTTAACAGGTGCGGCTTTTCCTTTTGATGCTCTCTGTTTCTGTTTCTAGTGAATCCACAAACAATTTTCTTAATGTTGTTAGGCTGGTTAAGCCTACGTTCATGGCCCGCAACTTTCTCTAGCTTTCTTGCTCCAACGAGAGGTAGAGGTTCCCTTAGATAGCAAGGAGGCTATTTTGCTCCTGTATATATCCCTTTTTTACATTTCGAAACAGTTAGACCAGATTTGGATTCGATGAATTCTGATGCCTATTGTTATCGTTATCAGTTGCTGAATTTGGTGGGTTTCGATGCATAACTTATGATGGGCGTCATGGTGCATCACAATTTCCTCAACATTTGGACGAGCTGCTGCATTTGGATCGTCATTTGAATTGTAGGAGGGAGCGACTGTGTACATTTACTGATATTTTCTGAAAAGAAGATAAGGCTTATTAAAGACCGCATGTCTAGAAATAATAATCTTTTCAGAGTTCAGAACAAGCTAAAAGTATCCTTTATGCTAACAATTATATCTTAAAAACGTATGACACTTAGATTTGTAATCAAGTTTATGATTGCGATATGAACAGAGACGGGGAGAATAAAGCATATCCAAAGACCTTTAAGAATGTATAGTCAGGTTTCCGATTATATAACTTTCCGAAGGGTGACTTATGATGGGGAACCAAAGTAGGAAGGTGATTGATCATATAAACAACAGTACTGAAGGTATAGGTCCAAAATTTTGTAGGAATAGAAGCTGGACTTATTAGCTTAAACATGAGCTTGTTACATGATGACGGCTTTTTTCAACAGCTCCATTCTGTTGATCTGTGACGACATGAATTTTATGTTTAATACCACACTCCCTTAAGAAAGTTTGGAAGCACTTTCTCAACCCCCTCCATCAGTTTGGAAGTACTTCATTTTCCTCTCAAACATCTTTTCAGTGAGCACTAAAATGCTTGTTGAACATTAGATTTAGCACCAATCATATAAATGCACACATTTAGGGAAAGCATCAACAAGAAGCACATAATAATAATATCGATATCTATCCGTACTAATGTTAAATGTAGGACCTATACAACAAACATAGAGTTCCATGGTGCAGAAATATCATGTAACGAGTTATAAAATGGAAAAGGCTGACCCTTGCTTCATTGACAAAGCATAATAAACCTTAATAAATGAGTCTACAAGAAAGATACATCAAGGTGATGAATCACATGATGCATTATGTGCAATGCTGAAGGACCAAAATGTTGATGCCATTGTTCTATATTCTCCTTGTTACCAATCAAGGCTGCCCTATTCTTGGAAGTTTGAATCGATAGTGTCGTCCTCGCTCTTTCTTCGAAGAAGGTCTTTTATTATGATCTTTCATAGAGCATTAATTGGGATGGAACTCAAATATGATCTGATTGTCTTTAATAAACTTATTCATAGATCGATTGTGTGAAATATGTGGAAGGAGCAATATATCTTTCAGCTCACATTTTTTGTCTGTGCTGGTAAAGTAAGAGGTGTCAATGTTTGTGAATGATCCAACCTGAACAGTTGCCGATTGTAACTGCATATGATGCATGGTACAAGAGGTTGTTTAAATCTTTTGTGACTGATATGTCATTCTCTAGTTTGAGATCCAACCAGCATCATCAATAACATTGGTTGAAGCATTGTAGGCTTGGAGTTGAGGATCCGCGTTGTTATTTGAGTTAGAATCAGGCCAAGCACCATGGTTCTTAGTCATTTGACAACGCTCTTGAGCTTTGTAACCTGGTTTGTCACAGTATTGGTAAACATCCCATGGTTTATTTTGTTGCTGTTGACTGATGGTTGAGATAGTTCCTGTTGTTGCCATAGTTCCAGTTGTAAGTTGTAACCATAATCTTGACTTGGATTCTGCTGTGTAGAGTGTAGAACAGGATCAGGAGACTAATTGGCAGATTCATCGTGATACGAAATCTGTGATTCTTTGTCAGCAACAACCCATGTAATTGGACAAGGGTAACAAGTTTAACTTTGGTGGTGAATGATGTTTTGGATGCATTATATTCAGCTGGAAGTCCTCTCAACACATGAAATAGCAGACTGTCTTTTCTAACAGGATGAGATGCCATTGCAAGCTTGTTTAATCGTTTTAAGTTTCTGACAATGCTCATTTATCATCCAATTTTTCCTTTTTAATAGTTTCAAGTTGCTTCTTGAGTTGCATATTACTTGAATGCGGGAGTGCAGCATATGTTTGCCACAAGAAATTCCAAACATGAAAAGTCCATTTCAAACCATCATTTTGGGAACGTATTGTTTCTGAAGGAGGAGATTAGCTAGCTTCACAGAAGTTGGCTTTGTCTGAATCTGGATCAATCTACTTGTCTCATCTTTGCCCCTTTGATATTATTTAAGATAATGTTTTGAATCTTTTGATCCATCAATGAGGCCGTATAAATTGTCTGAATGAATCAATAGAGATAAACTGAGATTCCTGTAGTAAATAGTTTTATGAATTTTGCTTAATATTCAAAAAGCATTGCAAATTTGAGGAAGCAGGCAGTAGCGGAAGGGTAACTGTGGAACTTAGCTGAGCTAAAGTGGACTGCGAAGCCATCAGAAACCTGATATTAGGGATTTCATTGCCAACAGCAGGAACTCACTTGATGGTAAAATATGAGGTTGAACATGTAAGGCCTGAGTAAATCAGACACACTTTCTTCTTTAACAGCAACTCTGAAGGGCTTGAATCAGATCTAGCTCTGTATGATGAAAAATTATAAAGATTGCACTTCCCCAACTTTCTATCTATCTCTATTGCTTCAATGAGAGGTAGAGGTTACCTTAAGTAGCAACGAGGCTATATTGCTCGAATACACATCCCTTGGTTTGCAATTGGAAACAGTTAAATCAGATTTTGGATTCTATCGTATCTTGATGGCTGCTGTTATCCTTACCAATTGCTGCATTTGATGGCTATCAGTGTGCATCACAGTCTCCTTAGGACTTGGGCTTGTTGCATTTGGGGTATCTTGAAAGAACTTTCATTTTTAACAGGGGAAATTTATTCATGAACCATGATGCATTTTTTCAGTTTTACCAAATCCCATTGATTGAAACATACACAAAAGGCCATTTGTGTGCGATTGCTGACCTAGGTCACTTGATTCCATATTTTCCTCAATCTATGATACTAACTAGAAGCGAAAACTTACATGGGAATTATGCTGAATCTCCAGCAGACCTGCTTCAGAATAAGACAGGAACCAACTAAATCCAAGTTTCTTTGATCATAGTGGTATTGATGTATGGCTTTTTAAGTGACTAATGAATGGTGAATTTGATTTATTATGGTTTTATTTTGTGTGCGCTTATTTTATGCATATTGTATCTTTTCTCTGTAGGAGATAGAGCTCATTCTTTTGGTTTGTGCACAATGCAAGCGTCAGCTGTCAGATTCAGCTACTAACTAATGAAAACCTTTTTTAATTAACTCATATACTAGGTCTCATTAGCCGAAGGTGTTGCTATGAACCGACTGGAACCTCTTTCCTCAGTGCTTGCTGCTTCTTGAGGTAACATCAAACAAGGTCTCAGGCTAAGACAGAGATGATTTTTTAGATGGATCTTTTTGCTGTTTTGGTCTACCATGAAGAAGACAAATGTCCATCTTGCTTCTATTTTTTAACTTTAGTAGCTGCGGCTTTCTGTCACCATTGCATAGATTTGATCATGAAGGGCAATTTTCGGTAATTTTTAGATGTGAATGCTACCTACTTGATGCAATTTGATTTTAATCTGCAAACTTGTGCATCCACAATTGTGTCCCTTCATTTGTGAGAAAATATGTTCTTCTGAAATCTAAATGTAGCTTCCTGTTTTGCTCAATACCATGTTTTGGGTAAGAATGCAATTTCCTGTTTTGCCAACTACAGCTTTTATTTTCTTTTGGGATGTTCATGGACGGGTTTTAATATGTCTAGATATTATCATTGTGAATCAGATCATTGGATGAACCACAAATATAATGACTTGGACTATTCAAACTTGTTAGAAGCTTTCCGTGTATTGGGACTTTGGGACTTTCATAAGAACGCTTAAAGTTGCCATAAAGTTCTTCTTGTCAGAATTAGAAGTGGACATTATTTGAAGTGATTATGATGAAGATGATGGTGAAACATCCCTTGACATTTCAAGCTACTATTTTGAGAAGCCTTTTGTTTGAAAGTTATCTTATATTGTAACTGATAATCTGAATCCCCTTTCTATTACCTTCTATAAGCTTTGGTTTATGTAACATGGGCCAGGAACTATGATGATTCAGTCATGATAGAATTGATGCAGTAAAGCTGGTTTTCCTCTCATCTGTGAAGCGACAGGCACCTATAGCTAAAGTTGAGACCAGATGGTGGGGCTTTGACTAGCATTATACAAATATCACGATAAATATCGCAATATTAACGAAAAAATGAGAATAAACAAAAAAAGTGAAAACTCACATTTTTTAGAAAAAATAGAGAAACATTTTGATTGTGCTTTCTTCCCTTTACTTTGTTTTTCTCTTTGGCATCATTTTTGTCATCATTAAAACGTTATTTTCATCATTTTGACTAGTTTTTTAATGTATTCTTGTTAGTTTTCATGTATTTTGTTTCTACCTAATTTTTAGATTTTTTTCATTTTCCCAAGATTTTCCTGAGAACAGCAACTTTGCCGGGAAAGTAACCAAGAAAAAATTTGCCATTAAAAACCCAAGAGCGATTTTGCCATTAAAAACCCAAGAGCGATATTTGTGAGAATGTTTTTTGTAATCAGCTCCATTTGAGATCCCAATTGAAGGTCCTCATGTAACTTCCATTGCAGAGATCAATTTCTAGTTGCTTAGTTTATTCCATTCAGAACCTCGGAAATCTTGTATACCTCTTATACTTCCTCCTGTGTGACCCTTTTCTTTAAAAAAGCACTTCTTTCTGTGAGCTGCTTTGTTTTTGAATGGCATATTGTCTTGTCTAGTTCTTTTTTATCGTTTTCATACTGGCACTGACCTTTTAGTATTCTGGTTTTGACATGTCAGTGATAGAGGTTCTGCTTAGCTCCGGTAAACAAAGCAAAAAAGTTGGAATTTGATGCCATAGCTCCACTACTTCTAAAAAAATAGTTCTTGCATCTTGATTACCTTCGGAACTAAGTTGGGTTCAAACGTGCTCACATTCAATTGATCTGAAAGGCAATCTGTTCAAACAAAATGGATCGAGTTAGCTGATATTCCAATAGAAGCATGCAAAATGGCATCCATGCACATGCAGGTGAGGACAACAAGCGTGTTCAGAAATGTCAAAGAATGAAAAGAACGATACTTTATGTTGAGCTACCAGTGGGTTGGTTACATTAGCTAGGACGCAGTCAGACCTACAGCTGAGTTAATGCATATTAGTATTGTATGAGTTTATCTGAATGATTCGAAACTTACTGGATATCTTTAATACCTTAAAGCTAAAGTAAAAGCGTAGTCTTTCAAGGGCACCCAGGAAACTAAACTTCAAAGTTTAAAACTTGAATGTTTAAATAACAAGAGAAGAAAGATAATGAGAATTATGAGATGATACGTTTCTCTTTTCTTTTTTTTTTTTTTGGAAAAGTATAAAGAAACAATCGTATTTGTTTAAAGCACGAAAAAAAAAACATATACATGCTTAAAAATTATCAGTCAAGAGAAATAATGGGAATGTCATAATCTCGCAATATTTCTATTTTTAATTAATATTAGGATATGTTTCCTATGTATTTGGTTGGCTTCCTAATGGCGAGATAATGTGCCAGGATACAACATTTGTGACTACGAGTAAAAAAGTTTGGTAGCATAAATTTTCTAAAAACATTCTTTGGACGCATTAAATTAAATGTTCGAATCATTGTTGTCAAAACCATGCAACCAGGTGCAGAAAGACCCAAGGCCCTCTAGCCGAGGTCTGAGTGCATCTATGTCCGCGACTTCAAGGCTTCTAGGCCCTTCTCTTCGTTTCTCTTCGTTCTTTCATCCTGTTCTTTTCTTTTTTCCCTTTTTTCAATTCTTCTTTTCCTTCCTCCTTTCTTCTTCTCTTTTGTTTTTCTCTTTCGAAAAGTACATTTTAGATATTATTTTATTTTTTTTTTTTTGGTATTTTGTGTCACATTTTCTTGTGCATTAGATAAATCCAGGATGCTTTTTCTCTTTGTTGTCGTGTTTTCTTTCCCCTTTTCTTTTTTATGCTAGGGAAAAAATCTGGCACACCTTTTCTTTTTGTGTTTGCATGTGCATGTGTGTCTAAACACCTATATATTTACCTTATATCTGTGTTTGATTAATTTTTGTTTTTGAATTAAGAAAAAAAACATACGCCTATGCCTTGCCTCAAGGCTTGGTGTTGCACCTCAAATACTTTTCGCAATATTGTCTAGTGTAGCTGGTCGGGCCAGCAAGCTAGTGAGAGTTCAGTCACCAGTTCGATTCTTAGAGGCTTATGCTTCTGCATTAATAGGGTGGGAGCACGGCCAGTGGGATATTCCTCCTACTCATCCTTAAAGGTATAATTATAAGAGTAAATTTTCAATTTCACCAAATCTCGGAATAGGGATTCATCAGGTAGGGATCGATCTGGTTGGAAGCCAAAGTATGTCCATTGTCGACAATGATAAATATGAGATTTTCTTTTCTTGTTCAAATAATATATTTCTCCTAGATAAAATCTTAAAGGTTCTTTCTCTTTTTCAAAAGTTCGAGTATACATTTTTCAAAATTTTCTGCAGTTTTTCTTCGCTTTCCCGTCTCTGATTTTGTTAGATTTTCTCCCCGTTTCGCTTTTTCACGACTAAAGTTCTATAGTTTTATCCCGAAATCTGATTATCTTGGCAAACATCCGAAAAGCTAATCATTCCTGGAACCTAACCGTCTGGGATTTTGAGTCCCTTTAACATGGTTCTGTGTTATGCTTACCATAACGATTCAGTTCCCAAAATCTGTTGTTTACGGTGCAAGAAAAAATGACTTATGGTAAGATTTGTCTTTACTTTCTCTGAACTTTAGAAGTAAGATTTACAAGTTAACGTTTCTCTTCTTCAGTTGCTTTAAGAAAACCAAATGTAAGTCACGAGGATCCAAGATAGATGTGGTGAAATATAAGATGTACCTTGCTACGATTGTTTGTGCATTGGTTTGTTACTTTTGTTTAGAAAATTTACAAAACCCTTGCCTAATTTTGATGCAATTAAAATCAACTAGCTGAAGTTTTAGTAATTATAAGTAGCTGTTTCTGTTTATAAACTGATTCACAACTAAACTTTTCATAGATGTTGATGGATTAAAAAAGAAAAAAGTTCGTAGAGGCAGAGATACCCTGAAAAAGCCGAACCCTTGCTCTTTCTCCTTACCCCCAGCTGATTTCACTTCACATATGTATATATTATCATTCTAATGATCTATTGATTATTCAACGAAGAACATCATCTTAGTCCATAATAATCAGGTAATAGAGCTTTCAGTTTCAGTTCATATCTTGAAGTGCTCATCTCTTGGGCTGGTGGTCTGCTCAAGCACGTGCTTGTGTGCTCCCTTGGAAGAAGTCTTGTTTTGTCTTCTCCTTTTGTTTCACATGGTAGAAAAAAAGTTCACCCCATCTCTTTCCCGACCACCAATCTTCCAGCATCTATGGCTTTTATGAAGGGAATGGAAATAGAGTCAAGAGTACCTCTTACTATGGAAGCGAATGCTATTACTTTGAAGATAAATGGGAGACCTTGAATTACCAGTTATGAGAAGGTTATGTATCGACTGTTTTAAATCGTTACCAATGTTTTTGTGGGTAAAGACATTTAGGAGTCGTTTGGCAAATGGAACACCTTGAAAGCATTACATAAATCTTTCTCCATCCTCGGGACAAATTTATGGACACCTATTTTTAGTATTCCATGAATCTACTTCAATGGTGGAACATTTACTAGCACTCCAATTGTCAGACGGCCTTTTAATGATGTGTTCTAAATATTTAATCAACAGGTAGCATCCGGCACCAGCCAGCTGATTTCAATTTATTGCATTAACATACAATAAAAGTGCCAATTTTGCTAAATTTAAATTAACAAGAAGATATGCATATTGTAGAGAAACATATGACTCACAAATTTCACCTTCAAAATATGCATCAAGGTCATACGACCATTCTAAAACTGTTGGAAGCCATTACCCAAAAAGATGAAATTGCTGTGAACCTAGCTGACATAATCCTCATGATATTGTCCTTAAACAAAATAAATGCAAGATTTAACAAAACAAATGCAAGAAAAACAATTTTAGCCCAAATTTGATGAGATGGAAACTTCCCTTGTTTGTAGAAGAAGTATTCGTCAATTTATGAACCTTTGACTAAACTTATAAAAAAAAAAGTAAACTTTTAGATCCTGATCAGATCAGAGTGATAGCATTTTTGCTGCTTCATGGACAGGTTCAAATATGAATTTTCATAATTTAAAACAAAAATTATGAAGGAAACAACAAGTTTACATGTTATCATTACTCTGAAGCTGGATAAGATAATAAGCCAAGGTGTCCAAAACTAAGAAAAGTAGAAAGAAGGTTGTAAAGGTAGAGGCCTATCTAGAATGAATAGATGAAACAGAAGCCTTAATTTCGAAAAACAAAGACGAAAAAAGTTACATAAAATCCCAAAAAAAAAAAAGTAAATTGGTAGCTCATGTGGGTCTAGTTTGATTTTGATTTTAGAAAATGGACACTCATAGAAATTTGATGTTTTGCTTAAAAAAAAAAGGTTATAACATTAACCCACAATATGAAGCTAGATCAATATCCGATTCCCTAATTATTTATTTTGTTTTCATAATAAAAGTTTGTGAGTGTAAAGTAATTGTAACTACATAGACTTTTATGTTCTTTTGGTGTCTACTTCATGAGCGCTTCTTTTTCTTATTTACTTAATTTGTGGCGGACTGATGCCTCCTAGTTTATATTTTTGGTTTCGTCATTGGATGATTGTGCTTCAAAAAGTGATTTTTGACATAAGATATGAAATTTTATTGCTCTAGTACTGTGCAACAATTTATCATTTCAATCAATAATTAAATGAAATAAAAGCAAATTGTATACATGGAAAAGCTTGTTATTTAAGGAATTAACAATAAAAATATATTAAAAAAATATCAATCGAGTGATTAATTTCTCTGAAAAAACTGATAAAGAAATCTCTCACATGCATGTCTACAACTTACAATTCTGATTCTCAGTTTTCTTATACTATAATTTGTAAAAGTGTTAAAGATTATTTCTACAACGTTGAAAATTGGAGTGTTAGATAAAATTCTCGCTTTTAATTGCTTCTCTTTTAATGATGCTTAGCTATAATTATACTTTCGGACTAACAATTTCAAGGGCAGGCCACTAATGAATAAACGATCCAATGGATGCATGTAACAATATCCATCCACACTAAAAGATATTGTGAATAATATCAATTAATTAAGTAAGAAAACAGGAGGAAGGATAATATTATCCCTATGAAAAGACTAAATTGTCGTTTACAGAATGACCACCTATAGTGAATTTAAGAAGAGAAATGTTATACAGCCATCAAATCCCGCAACTAAGAAACTGATAATTCATAAAACAAGAAATAAGTTCAAAGCTTTAAAGCAAGAAGAATGTTGAGCCTTGCTTCTTAATTCATGAAGATCATTGACTAAACAGGAAGGTATATACGAAAGAAAAACAAATGTTGTGTGATGAAACACTTGTACAGCTTGGGGGTCGAGCTTAAAGTATTATTCGATTAATAAAATTGAAAATCTATTTGTAAATTGAATGTAAGAAATGAAATATTGTCGCCAAGTGCTTAAAAGAAACTGAAAAGCTGATCATAAGAGATGCCACACAGTTGTGCAGAATCGTTGGAAATAAAATGACATGAGTAAATAATTTTTTTCTTTTTGAAAATTTTTTGGCAGGGGCCCATTTCAAAATTTTTACTGGGGTCAAATTATATTTTTTTAAAACATTCAAACCCCCAAAACCTTTCAACCAACTAAGACTGCATAACAGGTCGAACCAACTAGCGCTCGACTCGAACTCACTTGTCAAACTTGACTTGAGCTCGACTCGTTTATAAACGAGTCCAGCTTGAGTTCGAATGTATGCTAAAAATATTAAATGAGTCAGGTTCGAGCCACAAGAACTCAACTCATTTAAACTCAATTCGGCTCAACTGTGTAATGCATGTTTAATTATAATAAAAGAATAGTTAAACAAATAGCAGTAAACGAGTTGAAAGAAATTAGACATGTTGAATAAAAATGAGTTGTGTTTGAACTCTATGTTGTATCCTTGTGTTGAGCTTTTAGGGCTGACTTCTGGACTTTATGATTAGGCGGCACAAATAGGTAAGGGAAATTTTAAAAATACACTTAACAAGAAAAAAACAAAAACAAAAAGAGGGTTCTAATCCAGTTCCACCTCAGGGCGAGGTTAAATTAAGTGAGACGGCAACTATTTGGTTGTATTCATTTCTTTTGAGCATAACAAAGCATTCATGTACATGCTTAATTAAAAGTGAAACTGTACGGTATTCTAAAACTTGAAGGTAGAGATTCCACTATTTTTTATGCTTTTACATGGAATAGAATAAAAAAACCATAGAAGAAATAAAACCCTGCGACCAAAGACAAATACATGTTAGGAATGTCCGTTACTTAAAAGTGGTTATATGTAGGCCTGATCATCGGCCCAGCTTGTCCCAATACTTGAAACTCAAGCCTAGGCTGTCTTAGTCCGATTAAAATAAAAAATATATATTTTTAAACATAAAATATATTTTTTATAATAAAATGTATTATTAATAAAATAAAAATAATATTAAATAACTTACCAGCTCAAATCGGGCCCCATCAGGCCGGTTTGGACTGGTTTTTTTGGGCCGTGTATCGGGCACCCGGTTGGATACCCAGGCCGATGCTTACCCCTAGTTATATGCACAAGCTTTATGTGCATGAAAGTGGGTCAAGGAAATACATGTAATGCACCGAAGACGGTGCGTACTGCACCCTAGTCCATATAATCACCTTTAAACTGCCAGAAGTAACCACATCGTATGTTGTGTTCCTCATAAATGTTTTTTGATGTATTTGTCCAAAAGATTTCAGATGTATTCTAAATATAAGTAGCTTGCCTAGACAAGTGGTTAAACCAGAGCAAAGAAAAATGTGACCTACAAGTCGAGTTATGGCACAACCAAGTTCCAACAGAATTAGGCATGTCTGCAAAAATTAAAACAGGAAATCTATACATTAAATCCCAGCTTTGGGATGTATAAAAGGATGAGCTAACGTGCCCTTTAAAAAATTAAAATTATATAACTAAAATATGATGTGATGCATTCAGATCTCGATCTTGATATTAAATTTGGGGATTAAAATTTGTATCTGGAATGGAAAATAAATCAAGGATTATACGTAAAAGATTGGGTTTGTAATTTGGACTGAGTTCAGAAATGAGAACTCAGATCTAGAACAAATGATGATGGATCATAGATCTTGGATTTGGATTAAATAGTTGACTATGAGATTTGATTTGGAATAGGGGGCATCCACTATCTAGGTCCTACCAGCTCAGTGGGATCGGAATGGGCTAGCAAGCTGGGTTCGGTTTCAACTAAGTCAACTAGGAACCTAAGGCATTTGACTAGGCTGGATGTGTGTTCACATTAACTAAGGTTAACTGAGTTTAGCAGGTCTGTGACGATTATGTCTAGTTTAGGTGACTCTGGGTGAACAAACTGGGCTCAGTGGACTTAGCCGGGTTGAGTCTAGTAAGCTAGGTGGATTCAGAAATAGGTTCAAGAATTGAGTTCGGCAGGTCTAGGCACAGCCTGATGTTATCTCACTTCGACTTAGTAGTTATTTTTCAATTTCCCGGTTTATCTAGAAAATTAGTTTTTTTCTGAAAAAAAAAACTAAACTGAAAATAAAAAGAGAATTATGAAAAATGAAAGATAAATTTGACTAGGTGAGTTGAGGGGATCCAGATCATAACTAGCTCTCATACTATAATTCGTCGAGAAACAACAGAATGCTCATGAACTTCCAGATAAAATAAGCTCCAGACACAATTAAGAGTGAAGTGAGTAAAGTAAGCGAAGTGGGATAAGGTTCGCGAATTTGTAAAAGTAAACAGAGGACGGGTAGATCTTAGTTTGATGAACTTGTTTCCAACTTGACTGGAGTTGATTCCACTTGATCAAGCTAGAATTGGGTTCTAACATCATAAATTGAGTGAAGAGAGAGAGAAAGAGAGGAGAATGACCTTCAAACACTAGAAATTTAATTGAACTGAATTTAGGGCAACTAAGTTGGAGATGAGCTGGCACTAGGTCATTTTGAGCATGGTCGATCTTCCCTAAGCCTTGTCCAGGTTACCTGTAGACCTGGGCATCGGCCTGGCCCGACCCAATGAGAGTCAGGCCTAGCTCGGCCCGACGCCTGAAACCCGATCTCGGGCCTGGCCCACCCCGATTAAAATAAAATAAAAAAATTTAAAATATAAAATAAAAATTGTTGAATATAAAATATGTTTTTAATAATAATATATATATTATTATTAAATTAAAAAAAGAACTAATCGGGCCCCGTTGGGCCTACCTGGGCCGGCTTGATATATTATAGGCCCGGGTACCAAGTAATTGTCGAGTACCCAGGCTTAGTTAGCTCTGCCCCGTTAACCTAAAAATGGTTTAAATTGTCACATTGGGAGCGGGAGTGAGCTAGTGGTTGCGTCCAACTATGTTGGAAGTAAAACCGGTAACTTTAACTTATGGAAAACTAAAGGTTAAGTTAGCTAAAGAATGTAAGCTTATTTTGAAATTGGAATGGATTTCAGGTGTAGAATTGAGCTGGAAATGAAACATTTCTTAGGAAATGGACCTTGCCGAGCTCAAGTGAGCTAGATTGAGCTGGATTGAGTTAGGTTGGGTGCAGGTGAGCTACAAATGATGTTTTTTCTACCCGAAAATGAGTCTAAAACAACCCTAATTATGGTTGAATTGCCCTTAATTGATTGTTTTCTAAAGTTTTGCTAGGAATGAGAGGCAACAATGATAAAATGGCCTTAAGTGTTGTTTCTAGGGTTTGGAGGTTTCACTAGGCTGGTGGTGGCACGACCTTAGAAGAAGGTGAAATGGGACAACTTGCTATTAGTTTAGAGCCAAGGACTGCACTCGTTGAATATGGTTAAAAATTAGTTATAAATGCCCTGAAAAAGGTTCTACAGTATACGCATGTTGAGGGTAAAAACGGAAAACTGAAGAGTGGAAATTTGGGGTGCTACAGCATGTTGAGCATTCATATATATTTTAGCATGCTCTCCATGTACATGTTATTTTGCTCATACGATTCATCTACTATATGTCACATACACATTTTAAATAGCATGCTTGAATTGCAATAGTTGGCATAATAAAGGCCATCAGAATCAATTAGTGATAACATGCAGTCGATATGAATATGAATCTCAAATTTAAATTTGAGCATGTTTATATGTTAGTAATGTCACAATGAAATATATACACATGTACGTAAGTTTCAAATAGAGATACATCCATATTCAAGTCTCTTTGCAACTAATATTCATGCATAACTCTATATGTAGAACCAAAGTAAATTGAATATCAAGACTTGACTATTATATTCTTTCTACAATGCGATGATCCATACTTAGGCTTAAAATATTTCTTCAATTGTCCATCATTTTATCAAGTCACGACTGCATACAAGTGTATGCCACTGCTATGCAAACAAGTATAGATGAAATGAACTAGATTCATGTCAAATTAGATGGAATAAAAACACATGAGATCCATATCTATATTTACTAGTTTATTTCAAGTGTTGCTTTATCTTCACAAAATTGTCAGTTATTCTGAATTCAATTTATAATAATGAAACATAAGAACTGAGTTCGGACTCATGTATGTTTAACTAACTAATCAATCTAAAGTTTGGATTCGTATATGAATCAACTATGTTCTTAATAATGAACAATTCCAAAATGCATGTATTCTCAAACAAATCATATGTAGATCAAAATCTCTTTTAACAAAATATATTTCCAAAACAAGTTAGATCCACAATAAAATATCTATTTAACAAAGCGTCAATTCCCAAATATAGATAAACTTTAAGCAAGTGAAATCCATATTTTGATCCATTTACAACATCCACGGTATTTATTTAAAATAGGTTAGTTCTAAATCTAAACATGTTCACAACAACCAAAAATAAATAAAATTTCTACGCACATTGAACCCAATATGAAATTCTTTAAAAGCAACTAAACATTTATCTCAAACAAATGAATCTGCTTAATCCTTTTATTGGAAAGTAGGTATTTGGAAACAAGAAGGATTCAATCCAAAATTGATATAACCATATTCACAATTTATAATAATTATTATTTCTATGTTAAAAGCAGATCTGTAAGTAATAAATCCACAACAAAATGTGAACTCTAATTTAGTCCGAAATCAAACTTGGTCCATTTAAAAAGTTGGCTCACTTCTACACCAGATTTAGGCTCCTGGTCTAGTGGACCCCCACCCGCCCCCTAGTAGTTTGAGTTTCAATCCCATAAAAGTTAAGAATCAAGACAACTAATGACTTAACAACCATCTTTATAAAAGCCCTTAAAGATTTCTCACAATATTCAATACGATACTGAACTTTGAAAGTGAGTTGTTACAATCCACCCCCTTAAAGCACACACATCCACACATGTGGGCCCCCATATCCAAGTGTTGAACCTAACTCTAATACCATTGTAAAAACTCGGTGGACTCCTACATTGAGCTCAAGCTCCTAGTGCAGCAGACCGGAGGCCTACCTTGTAACAGCTCTGGCTTCAATCTCAAAAGGACCAAGAATTAGATAACCAATTTCTTAACAAACCTCTTTATAAGTTCTTAAAAATTCTTCATAATGTTCAATATGAGACTGAACTTTGAAAGTGAGCCGTTACATTCCAAAAGCATTTAGACTGAAAAAATATGATTTGTTGAGGTTAATGTATTCTCAACTTGTTCTTCAAAAAAGCACGGTTCAAATAGAAACCAATAGATACTTAAAGTATTACCAGTCGTAATATTAGTTGAAATCAAATTTTAAATCAAATTCCATGTAGTCTTGATGTTTCAAGTCTTCTATATGCTTAAGAATAGTTTATTTTGAAACTATAATATATCAAATCAACTTAAAAAGATGAGGTAAATGTAAACATATGCTATCTAGTTTTTTTTACCATTGCTTTTCAAGGACGTTTAAATATCAAGATGTGCATCAAGAAAGAAAATTTTTATGTAGAAACAAACATGCAACTAAAATCCTTAGAACAAAAGTTCTAAGTCACTACACAAAATGGTGTATATGGAACCTGGAAATTTTATCCCACCTAAAAGCCACCGAGTGTTAAATACCCAGCATTCTAATGCATGCCCGGTTATTTAATCTCATGTTTTCAAATGTTACCTAACAAGTAAAATGGAATTGGCAAAAAATTTTGCCCAACATTAAAGCTCCACCTGTTTAGGTGAAACTTTGATGCCAATACTAAAATTTCCATAACCATTGGCACAATTGTTCCATGTCTGTTTATTGCTGGAACTTTTCATGAAATTTGAATTAAAAGTCTACTTCTAGAGTAGGATCTAAAGTCATGCAAGTATATGATCTACAAGCACATTCTTAGTACTCATACATTGATATAAGCTAGTACATTGATATAAGCTAGTAATAAAAAGAGACAACCGTACCTAGCCGACGTGCACAACCCTCAAAACTCATAAACAAGCCAATGTACGCAGCCTTCAAGACTAGCTGAGTAGCAAGGAGGGAGAAACCGAGAAAAAGGAAGGAAGGGAAGCTAGCATAATGATGATGGTAGAAGAGGATTAAGAAGCTTTAAAAGGTGTTGCCAAATGGTTTTCCCACTACCATCGGATTCCCTGTTTATGAAATAGTAGCTAAAATGGGGGAGAAGGAACCATTTACTAAAAGCAAGAAAATAAAAATAAATTTTAATTAACAAAGTAATATCAAAATAAGAAATTCTTTAAAAAAATGTAGGGTTTATGTGGACGACGACAATGAGGTGAAGCTGGGTGGATGATGTTGGTTGGGGAACACTTTTTCAAGGAAATTTTCATCACCTTAGTAAGAAGCTTGATCTTGGAGACTTGTTTATTTGTTCAATAAAACGAGGGTAAACCAAATCTAAATGATCCCAAGCCCTTTGAATAACTACATGGAAAAGTTGTGGTGAAACTTGAGCAATCCATTTTTCTAGTCAGCCGAAGAATCCAGCACCGTCCATGCCATCTTCATGAATGGCTCCAACAGGAAGAGCAACCTTTTGTGGCATAACTCGAAGTGGGAGAACAATATCTTCATCTTCCTAAACTGCGAGCAGTTTTTAGAAGAACTGTACATATCTTGTTGTTTTTATAATGGTGTCCTCGTTGGCTGGTCGAACAACGATTGGTATGATTATGAAGGAAATGTTAGTTAATGTGAACATGTGGTCAAGTATGTGAGAAGTGGTGATCGTGTGAACGTGTGGTCAAGTGGTGATGGGGGTTTTGTTGTTTCTTTTCTTTAGCCATAAGAATAGGACTTAGTGGTTACATGTCCACAAAATGAGGTTGCTTTTTGGCAAGTGGCATTAGTGGGTAGTTTTTTCTCTTTTTGTTTTTGTTCTTTAAATATTTGTTACATGGTGTAATCACTCAATAGAAAGAAAGATTGTATTGAGTTCTTTTCCAGCTTTATCTTAACGTGCTTTTTTTAGTGAGTTTTGTGTGGGATTTAGAAATACTTCCTTCATGAATGCCTCCAACATGAAGAGCAACCTTCTATGGCAGAACTCGAAGTGGGAGAACAATATCTTCATCTTCCTGAACTGCGAGCAATTTTTAGAAGAACTGTACATATCTTGTTGTTTTTATGATGGTGTCCTCGTTGGCTGGTCAAACAACGATTGGCATGAAGGAATGCCTCCAACAGGAAGAGCAACCTTCTGTGGCAGAACTCCAAGTGGGAGAACAATATCTGCAAGCAGTTTTCAGAAGAACTGTACATATCTCGTTGTTTTTATGATGGCATCCTTGTTGGTTGGTCGAACAATGATCGGTATGAAGGAATGCCTCCAACAGGAAGAGCAACCTTTTGTGGCAGAACTCGATGTGGCAGAACAATATCTTCAACTTTCGGAACTGCGAGCAGTTTTCTTCTAGCATCACTTCAGTGCCTACAACATCTTTTCCTTCAGGTTTATCAACTGAATGTGAACCAGTCCTTGCTAGTGCGTGAGCTTCCTTTCCTTGAAGAGAATCATCGGTGAGTTTCTTACCGAGATAGTCTTCAAGCATCAAACGCATCTGCCTGTATTCCGCCAGTATAGTCTTTCACATCTCTCACACCTTTTGGCGTCTTTGCAGCCTTCCAACCCATCGATCCCCCAAAGCCTCTGCCCAATGAGGACAGTGTTGCTCTACTCTGCCGATGGAGGTGGTTGTTGCCCTCCCCCCATTGGTTGATGGCTCTGAGTATCATCCCTCTCTACACTCAGTGAGTTTGAGTTCTTACCTTGTTGTTGTAGAAGCGCTCGCATCATTACCGTGAGAGATTGTTGTTTGCTGAGAACCGCCGGCATCCTTTCGTCCCTCTCCTCATGATGTCTCTCCATTGCCTGTATTATCCTCCTGCAGCAGGTTACTAGAGTAAGGACCCTTGCTAAGGGCCTGTTTGGTTCGAAGGAAAGGGAGGGAAAGGGAAAGAAAGGGAGGGAGTGAGCACTCCCTCTTGTGTTTGGTTGGCTAATTAGAAAGGAGGGAAATGGAGGCAAATGAAGAAAGTCTGTTTGGCTGCGAAGGGAGGGAAAGGAAAGGATTGTGTAATGTAAATCCAATCCCTTTCAATTGGACGGATTGAGAAGGAAAAGAAAGGAATGAAAGGTCAAGAGTTTTTTATGCCCACAATACCCCCACGTTCACAAGGCACTGCCTCAGTACACTTGCCCAACTCCCTACTCCAGCTCTCTCTCTCTCTCTCTACCGACCACCTCGAGCACCACTCCAGCACCATTCTTCCCTTTCAACCCCACCACCCCAGCGACCTCCACGCCCATGATTCACACCACCAATCAATGTTATAAGAAGCGTACGCTTCAACAACAAAAAACACGACTCAAGACATTTTTGAGAAAAAACACCTTGAGGCAGGGCAGTGAGGCGCACGCATCCCTGAAGCGTGTGCCTCACTTGGTTGAGGCATACGTCTCTACCTGTGGTACGTTCCACGCTTGAGGCATACGCCTCAAGTTCAAAGTCGGAATTTTAGATTTTTTTAGTTAAAAAAAGTTTAAAATTAAATAAAAATGGTAAAGGGGCTTCATGCGTAGCCCTAATTTAACAGGTTTGTATTCCTAAATCTCCTATCAATCTCAAATCACCTGTAAATTCAACCATTCCTGTTAGAGGGTGGAACCGTGGAGGAAGTTGCGGCTGCTGGAAGCCTGGAGCCATCGCCAAGACGCCAACGTCAAAAATCCATCGTTCTATTGCAACTGTAAGTCTCTCTTGTCTCCACAGTTCTGTTCATGGCTGGCGCTGGCCATGGCCACCATCTTGCTGTCTGGCCCATGACTGGCAGCCCTCTCTTCATGCCTTCTTTTTATTTCATGGCCGAAAGAGAGAGGGGGAGGCGGAGGGGAGTTTCGGGGCCTTGAACCTATTTTCTTCACGTCTTCATTTTTTTTATTGTCATCATTTGCCATCATTTGAAGTTGGACATGTTCTCCACGGATGGTGGTCCTCCTCCCAATGTTGCTATGTGTTGCAAGTCACGTTGAATAGCAAAGGACAAAAGACTACAATACTACTATTATAAGTGGTGATAAGTGGTGATGGGCATCTTTGTCGACAGCAACAGTGGACTTAAAGAAATTTGAATATCCATTGTTTTATTTGGGTTGGGTGGTCTGATCCATTGTATCTTATTACAAATCAGATTTGTTGTGCTTAGGTGCATAGGTTGATCGTGTTGGTGAGTCAGCTGATTGGTGGAATACATTTGGCGACGATACAAAAGAATTGAAGAATTTTGCTATGAGAATTCTCAATCTTACATGCAGTGCATCAGGATGTGAGTGCTATCATTCAAATGTTTATTTATAATTGTCAAAATGATTAACTTATGCAATTATATGATAGGTACATACAAAAAGAAGAAATCGGCTTGACCAAGAAAAACTTAATTCTTTGGTTTTTGTCATGTATAATATGAAGTTGAATGAAAGAGATATGAGAAAGAAAAGTACTCAAGATCCATTATGTGTTGATACTATTGATTCAGATGATGAATGGGTTGTTGAACAAGAAGATTCTGTTTTACCACTTTCATTAGATGATTCTTGGTTGCACTCATCGTTTGAGATCGATGACATTAATATCATTCCTTTCGAAGATCTGTCAAGGTCTATGAAAAAACGTAAAAGTGTTTCTTCTTCTCAAAAGAAAAGTGTTGGCAAAGGTATTGCTATATGTTTGTAATTTTTAAAATAAAAATAAGAACATTGTCTTTTTTCTTTACTAACCGTTATATTTTGTTGTGTGTTATTGTTTTTATATCAGGTAAAACAATAATAAAAGATTTGGAACATGAGAGCTTTGATGATGAAACAACTGAAGAAGAAGATGAACATATTCAATATATGGACGATTCAAATGATGATGAACTGTCACTCATTAAAGAAGATGACAATGATGAAGATACAATTGAGCAATTCATTTGAACTTTGTTAAATATCACTTGATAATTGCATAAATTAGTTATTTTTTAATGTTTATACATATACATATGTTATTGTTCAGCAATACTTGTTATTTACTTATTCTCTTAGTTGATATTATCATCTCAATCTTAGTTGTTATGACATTGTATTTATTTGGATTTACAAATGATTGTGGTTTGCATATGTGGTGTATTGTTCTTTATTGATAGTCTTAGTATTGTAGTCACTTTTTTCAGTTTTGTTATTATTTTTATAAATATTATATAATTCACAAATTTGTCCGTGAGGCTTACGTTTCAATTAAAGTCTCGCCTCATGAGAGGCTCAACGCCTCGCCTCGTTTTTACGCCTTTTACAACATTGCCACCAATCCACCTCCTGCCACCATCTCGTCCATTATCATTCCATCCAATGTCGTCCGATCAACCTCTTCTGCAAAGAGCCCCAACCATGAGAAGGTCATCATCCCCGTCATCACCAGCGTCTTCGCCCTCTTCGTTCTACTAGATGGCATCTTTTTGCTTCGGCGATGGAGATCCTACCAAAAGGCTTCCAGATCCGTCAGAGGCAGGCTTCCTCCCCGTCTTCTCTCTTCTTCACGAAAGGGGTTTTTTGTAAAGTATTATAAATTTTATCATTTCCGTTCTTTTATGTAGTACAAACAAACATGATTTTAGCCTTTCTGTTCCTTTCCTTTCCTTTTTATCCAAACAAGTTCTTATAATCACATCTTTCCATTCCATTCTTTTTCATTCTATTCATTTCCCTTCCCTTTCTCTTCCATTTCCCTCCCTCCCTTTCCTTTCCTTTCCCTTTAACCAAACAGGGCGTAAAACCCCTAAACTCACCCCCGCTGCCCTAATCCTTGATTAGGGTTTTCCCTTCTCACAACGTCGTGTTTGGATAGGGGAAAAGGAAAGGAAAGAACGGTCAATGTTTTGTTTGGTTGATTAATTAAAAAGAAAGAAAAGTAAAAAGTTTGTTTGGTTGCAAAAGGAAGGAAAGGAAATGGAGCTCTCAATTTCTTCAAAATTGAAGGGATTATAAAGGAAAGGAAAAGCTTATTCCTTTCTACCGTGCAGAAGAGACATCAAGTGGCTTTGCATGACTCTTTCTCGTCCATGAGCACTATTGGATCAGTCCAATAGTGCAATAGTGCTTATAAATAAGGTTGAAGGACCTTAGTTGAGGCGGACAAAGATTGAGTGTTTTACCTTAAAGTTTGTTTGGATGGAGGGAAATAGAAGGAAAGGGAGAGATGAAAAGGAAATGGAAGGAAAGGGAGGGAAAAGAAGGAAGAAAAAAAGAGAATGAAAAGGAAATGAAGATGATAAAGCTTTTTGGATAGAAAGTAAAAATTGCTAAAATCATGTTTGTTTGGACTATATAGAAAAAAAAAGAAAAAGATAGGAATTTATAATACTTTATAATAATACCCCTAACATTAAAAAATTTATCATTCAAATAAAAAATATTTTTTAATTTGATTTTCTGATTCAATAAAAGAGGAACCACACTTACACTGGACATTTTATTCTATAGTAATAAATATCGTAAAAAATTGTATCAATCAAACAAAATGCCATTTTCAGGTGCATTAATTGGGTGGCATAAAAATGAATAAAACTTGATTTCGGTAAAAAAGCCGTTATAAAATACCATTCAAGTCTCGAGCATTGGCGAGAAGGGAAAGAGAGACAGACTCAACCACTCGACGCTCGTGGAGTCTTGACCAGCGGCTATCCATTCCATGAGGATCTCCTCCATGAGGATCTCGTCCATGAGGATCTCGTCCATTCTATACCTGGTGCATAACAATATTTCATAATCTTGGCTATCCATTCATATTTGAAACCCAAAAGCAATAGGCCTTTATCAAAAATTCTTATAATGCACAATCATAACATTTGGTGAGATCAATTTTCATATACCCCTCCTGATTGCCCTTAATAACCAATCAATCCACTCTTGCATGAGTTATTTTTCCTTTAAGAAAAGCTCCCTAATTATTTCTATAATGTGAGCAAGATTTGGTTGCATCTTCAACACTATAATCTTGCAAATAATTTTATAAATGCTATTTCATAGCATAATAGGTCTAAAATCTTTTATTCTATTAACTCCCTTAAACATAGCAAGTGGCATAATGATAGTCTAATTTATACTTACTAATAACATCATTGAATAAAGGGAAGACAAAACTACCATATCGACTTCAACTTCAACCACCTTCCACATTTTCTTAAGGGCCTGTTTGCTATGTTGGAAATTAATATTGTTCAATAGGAAATAAATTTCAAATTTTTAAAATTTTTCCATTTCATCAAATGTGGAAATTTTTTTTGTACTATTGAAGATGGTTCCGAAGAAATATTTCTGGAAACATCTTTCCACCGCAAGAGGTGGAGAAATGTTTCCGGAATTATTTTTTTGCCTGTTAGGGCACGCAAAGGACGTCTTCTCATCCTCAGCTGCTTCACCCCACTTGCTAGAGAGAGGAATGCTGCTCCTACTGCTGCTACCTCATACTCATTTGTCATCCCTCTCGCCCTCTCACTCTCCTACCGTGTAAGTAATCCTCTCTCTCTTTGTTTGTGGTGATCCACTGACTATGTGTTCCTCTCTCCATCGTCATAACACAGACTTGTTGTTTGATTTTCAATGGATCTGGAAAAGTTGCCTCAGGAAACATCGTCAACTCCTTGCAAGGGCTGAAAATCAAACTGGTAGGGTTTTCACGTTCTTCTCCTCCTCTTACATCTTCTTGTCTATTTTTGTTTTCCTTCCTGATGAATCTTCTTCGAGAGCCATTTTGCCTAATTTTATGATTGGATTGACACTTGATTTATGATTTTTGTTTTTCACTGCACGTTATGTGCCTTAATCTGTTCCGTGCGTTTGGTAGCAGTTATTTCAAGCATTGAGTCTACAACGCAGCGCAATCCCTTCCGTCTCTCTCACTCCATTGCCTCTCTATTATAGTTGAAGTTGTGCCCAGCCTTAGCCATGTTCTGGAGGTTATGTTACCGGGCTTAAATCTTCATTTTCTTCAGGTTTGAAAACCAAAGAACATGCTCTAGGTATGTGATGTAAGAAGTATCTGCTAGTTTTTGGGTAGTTGTTACTGAATTGGCTTCTAGCTTTCATTACGAGTCATGTCACATTAAGTTCTCACCCAGATTAATACATCAGGCGTTGCGTGCTTTCGAACTTACTCTTCTTGAGTAGACCAAGTACCTTACTGCTTTCTAATTGTTTTCCAATGGGATAGATCTCTTGATCTAAGAAAATTGCAGTAGGCATTGTTGAATTTATTTCTTGTAATTATGGCCTTGTAAGTTCCACAAAGCTGAAAGCAAATGATTTGGTTTTATAGGTGCATCTTTTAAGTCAATTCCTTCTTCAAATGGATTAGGTGATCTTTCATGTAGGCTTGGGCGCTGGGCCGAGCCGCCACCGGGTAGCCGGGGCCGGGCCCGATGGTGCGGCCCGATCCGGCCCATTAAGTCCTCTTCATCATCCTCCTCCTCCTCCCATCCCCCATCCTCCTCATCCTCCTGTCTCCCATCCTCCTCATCCTCTTCATCCTCGTCCTCCTTTTTCTCGTCCTCCACCACCTCCTCAAACCCTCATCCTCTTCATCCTCCTCCTCCCGTCCCCCATCCTCCTCATCCTCCTCCTCCTCCTCCTTCCATCCCCCATCCTCCTCCTCCTCACCCTCTTCCCTTGCACGAACCTTCTCCTCCCCTTCTTCTTTGCCACCACCGGTTCCCTTTTCTTCCCCACCCCCAACGGCTCCACCTACCAGTCACCAGCATCGCTCCCTAGCAGTAGAGGTTTGTCATCCGGTCAGCGAAGGGGTTTGGCTTAAGCCTGGGCATCGGGCCGGGCCGACCAGGGCCCGATAGGCTGGCCCGGCGGTGGCCCGGCCCGATACCCGTCTCCCCCTCCATCCCCCACTCCCCCTTCTCCCACTCCTGCTCCCCCTCCTCCAGGCCTCCTCCGTCTTCCTCCTTCGTCTCCTCTCCTCCCCTCTGTCTCCTCCTCCATTTCCTCTCCTCCNCCCCACCCCAAATCCTAACCCCCTTCCGCCTCCCCCTCCTCCCCCCAATCCGTGCTGCCGTTGAGCTCTCCCTCATTTGTGAAGGCAGATCGTAAGAGGCAACCTCCTCAAGAGGCAAGAGGTAGACGAGAAATCTTCCTCCCCCTCCCCCTTCCACCTCCACCTCCTCCCTCTCTGGCCCTCTCCTTCTTCCCCCTTTCCCCCATCGGGCCGAGCCGGGCCGGGCCGGGCCGAGCCGGGCCGGGCCGGGCCGGGCCCAGGTTTTGGGCCTGACGGGCCGACTCGGCCCGATGCCCACCCCTAGTTTGGCTCAACTTGAGCCTCCCCTTCAACATTGCCCCTCAACTTTTTTTTATTGTCAAACGGGGCGGGCCCGGGCCAGGACCTGGGATATCGGGCTGGGCTTGGGGCCCGACTGGCTGACCCAGCCCGGCCCGATGCCCACCCTTACTTTCATGTCATTATTTACAGCGAGTGAAATATCCATTATTTTGTTTTCTAGAGTTGGCTTTGTTCTTGAAGGATTATTTGACATGATCATCTAATCTTCTTTGTTCAGAAAATTAATTCCCCTTTAAATATTTATTGGTGAGGAACTCCATTTCCTCGTTCCCTACTTAAGAGATGTTAAAAATATACCAACAAATAAGGGTTCCTATGAAATTGTGAAGGGAAACTGTTTACCGACAGGACACCAATACATGTATGATAATATAAGTCTCATTGTTATAAGTTGCTTTAATTTGCTAAGAAAACCTGATATTGGGATTCAATCAACAGCAATCATTCATTCAAGATGAGGCAAGTTTCTCAAGTGTGTCTTGAGGATACTAATTGATGGTAATTCTATTTCTCAAATTTTAATGTGTCCGATTAAATTTTTTTTATTTGCATTGCTTTGTCAATGAGATGCCCCTCTGATCAAAGTATAGTTTAGTTGGCTCACTTCCATCTGACCCTTGACATTTTGCATTCTATTTGTTGGTTCATCATTGGTGATTGCATTGGAAAATGATATCCTCCCTACATGGTTGCATTGAAGAGTTGGAATGAACTATATGACCAATTGTTCACTACATAGTTGAATGAAGAAGATTTTGAATCTACCCATCACCGCCACTTTGGCCAACTTTTATTTTATGAACCAATGTGATTATCCGCCATCCTCGAATAGATTGATCACACACTCTGTTTCAAGTTTGTGACCAAGTATGTTCACCATTGTCCATTTTTCTAGCTATATGATGGATAAAAAAATGTGCATTTTATATTGGAACTAAAAAAATTTAAGAAAAAATCCAAGAAAAACAGAACAGTTGAGCAAAATGAAAAAAAATCCAAGAAGAAAAATGATCATCCAACGCACACCAAGAACCGGCCGCATCCCACTAAACCTAGAAATATATTTCTTTTTCATCAAACTAAGAAATAAATTTATTTCTCAGTCATCACACACACATCAAAATGAGAATCGTGAAGATCTTTCTCATTCCTTTATTCCAAGAAACTTATTTACATAAATATTTTTCCAATTCCAGATTTCTTTGTCATCAAACGGCCCCTAAATAATAAATTAGGTATATCATCCAGGTTAATAAATTAGGTATATCATCCAGGTTTCCATCGTTGTAGGAGCAGCCAACAAATCAATTTCATTATTTGTGACCTTCAACCCATCAAAAATACCATCCACAAGCAAACCATCCAATTTGTGGCTATAAAAAATTATCGAAATAGGCTATAGTTTGAAAAAAATTTGTGCTTTAGCTCCAATGAGCCACTTTTCATTCAATTTGTTTTGCCAAATCACTTCCTTAATATGTCAAACCTTTTGAAGCTCACTTCTGGCCTCCACATGCCCTCTATGCCCATTTCAACCTCCTCTTTTGCAACTTGTAGGCTCTTTCATTTGTCAAGCCAAAAGACTGCCTGTTCCATATTCTCAACTTATTCTTGAGCCCGTTTAACTTCCTCGCCAGTTGGAGCATGAGCAGCCCTTCATTTATCTGGCCTCATGAACAATCATCCATGGTTTAGAAAATTTGAAATGCCTCTTATTATTGTCACTTTCACTATGACACAATTGCATCAATCTTCACTACAAGAACTGTAACATACAACATGTCAGCCTACACACCATAAATCTCCATCGTAGAGTTTCTAATGCACATGATGCATTGGAGAGACATGAGTTCATTAGTAATGTGTTTTTCTGTGTAGTGTTTACACTTACTATCAGTCTGATCTTTCAAGCTGTCATGTAAAGGCTCAATCAATTTTACTTTGGATTAAGTCCAGATCATGCCTTCTAATAGGTAAGTAAAACAACAATAAGGACCAGTAATCTCCCATTGACCACAAGCATCCATGAAGAGTTCAAAGGTCATGCAGATTGAAAATTTGGAAAAGATCCTGCTTTATCCGAGGTCTTCCAAGTGGTGTTGAGGTCTATTGTCATAACTATTGGACCCACTTCCCTAGCTAGATCACCTTGTAGTTATAAAATACAACATGATCGAACATTTCTTTCATTAAGTAGGCATACTTCAACCACTCTTATTCTCCTATTGAAATGCTTCGAGAAAAGCTACCCATTGGCCACCAACAAATCATTCTCCATTCCTCATTCAACACAATCCTACTAATTACAAAATCACTAACTAAAGGATCTAACCAAGGGATCCCAAAAAGCTTCATATTGTGGGCTTAACAATATCAATAAGTGAAATGAGGTCAGGGCAAGCATCCATCCTATCCTGCCCTTGCATTCCAGCTTATGATCTTCCACACTTTCTCCTTTGCCCATTCTTGCCCGCAGACCTTGGAACTATCCTTGTCTTCCTCATTCTCTCTGCACCTGGCTTGAAATGACAACATCTCAAACTAAGCCCTTTCCTCTTTTCCCTTGTTTTCCCTTCTTTTCCTATTCACTGTAGTTCAACCCCTCATAACCCATAGTTGCGCAGAGGAGTGCAGTGTAGCTGGAATTGCAACTCGCCTTCATGATACTGGAATTGCTAGTAATTGCCGGTCAGCCATACGGTGGTCAATTCATTCCCGGGCCTTGTGGCCATGCCCGAAGTCATTACCTTAACCACAAGGAGGGGGATGCCGAATACAGGGCTAGTGACTGGAGTGAAGTCGTAACAAGGTAGTCGTATTGGAAGGTGGGGTTGGATCACCTCCTTTTCAGGGATAGCTAATGCTTGTTGGAATAATCATCCGTTTCCGCAAAAAATCGAAGAATTTCTTGCCCCCTCCAAAAAAAAAGAAAAGAAAAATTTGTGGTAAGTAGAGTGGGAATGAACCACCAACAATGTAAAGTTCCTTGCACCATGTACACATATCAAACAACTGAAAGAAGAAAGTGAGATTATCTAGAATAAAAAGGGTGACTGTGGATCTTATGGGGTTTGCTTGGGGATTCTTTTCACACTTCTATAGAACTCTTATGTTGGAATATGTACATCACCAAACAAGTGTGTTGGGCCTTTAATAGTGAACGTCTGGTTTTCATTTGTAGAGGCTTTTCAGTTATAGGGCCATCATGAATAGTACTTTGCAATTACTTTTGTCAACCATTAGGGGCTGTTTCCCACCCATATCAAATTTTACCAGTTAGTGGGGGGGCGGGGGCTCGGATGGGCCCTAGCCCCACCTCAATTTTTTTTTTTTTAATTTACATGTAAATTTTAGAAAATTTCACTTGTCCTATATAAAAACATTGAAAAATGATATTTCGACTATTATCAAAATTTAGAAACTTTAATTCCGCTCTCCTCTTGAAAATTTTTGGCTCTATCCCTGGTTATGGGGTTCCATGATTTTTTCGTACTTTTTGGAACAATTTCACTAAATAATAATAATTTATCACCTGTGCCAAACAACCTCCTAAAGAATATTGTAATTGGCTTCTTAATGGTTAATGGATGAGCGGGAGCTCTCCTATATTATTTCTTTAAAAGTTCCTTAGCCCTGTTTTTGCAAACTAATTTATTAAATAAATAATGGGGAATTCATTTGGCCAGCAACCATATCAGCAGTCGAATTATGTATTTTTGTTACTTTCAAATACTTAAATACTCTTTTAGGTGCTTGCAAATGCGGCCATCCAATACTTTTTTAGTATCAACCAACAAGAGCAACTTAAAAGTCTATATCCAGTCTTATACATAACATATCATATGTAATATTTAAAAAAAAAATTGAGCAAATTGTATATGTAACTTTTGTTATTCTTCAACAAACAGATTAACTCCTTAAACAATGATCAGATTAAAGTCCAAATGCTAAAACGATATAACAATTCAAATTGTATTTAAAAGATAATGATATATAAAATAAGACAAATGTGGATGCAAAACGCAAAAGGATCCGAATTTAAGTGCTGTATGAACATGATACATAAAAAATATTCAGATCCAAATGAAATTTTTAGTTCCCTTAAAGCAAGGCCTTAATGAATAATTTTTATACCAACCGTGTTTTCATAGACTGAACTCCATCATGTGTAGTGTCTCATTTGTAGTTTTTTCTCATCAAAATGATTGAACTGAGTAATGTATAGCAAACCTTTTTGCAGCTTGTATAACATAAAAATGAGGAAGGATAAACAGGGATATTTCACCAACAAATAAACTTTGCAAAAAACGAAATTATCAGAAAAAAAAAAACAGGTCACGAACATCTTTCTGAAATTTTTGAGAAATAAAATCTCGGGGTCTGGAAGCAATAAGTTTTAACACTGTTTCCGAGTAATTGTTAAATTTACTGGGGTAAATTCATAATGTTTTGAAAAACGTATAAATAATTTTTTTTGGGCGTGTTTTTCCTGTTTCTCTCCCCGCGTTTTCTCCTTCTCTTGCGATTTGTGTCGGAGGGTTTCAGTGTCTTGCAGTCGGTCGCCAAGTCCGTCGGCCAGTTGGGGCGACCGACGAGTTGCGACGGCAAGCCAGAGCTCCGGGTAGAGGCACAGGTTTTCCCCCCTCTTTATTCTCATTTCTTCTATGTTCTTTTTTTCTTTTTCGCTTTTTCCTTCCTTAGGGTTTCAGCATGGTTGAACCAACTTCCGGCTACCGGTGGGCCTCAGGGCGCCGGAGAGATAACGGTAGAAAGACAGCGCACGGAGAACAGCCAAAAAATATCTGGCAACGGCAGGCCTCCGCCCGCTGAATGAAAAAACAGGGTGTCATTCCCTCCCTTCTTCTTTCAGGTTTTCCGTGGGAGGAGAGACTCCCGGATCTTCCTGCGACGTCAGCAGCGGTATTTTATGAGCAGAAACATAGAAAACAACCGAAAATAACCGCAAAGAAACTTCAGAGTATAAAAAAAAAGGTCTTCAATTCTCTTCTCCCCATTCTTTTCCTACACTTTTTTTAATTTTATGTTATCCTCGTGTTTCTTATAATTTCCTCCGTGGACCGCCGAAGATTTGCAAAATTCCTCCAGTGTCCACCAGATGCAGATACTCCCTTGCAAATATCAATTCTGTTTTTTTTTTCTCGGTTAGTGTCTGAATCGAGGAATCAGATTTTGTAGTTTATGTAACAAAAAAATTAGAGAACTCATGCATATGATCTCTAATATTTAATCTGTCAAGACAAGTAATAAACAGGGCATTCTAGCATACTAGCAACGAAGGATAGTGTCTAAATTGCGTAAGAAAAATAAATGCTACATCAGAGGCAGGAGTATAGTTTTTAATTTTTTCATCATGCATGCATGTCCATTATATATATAACAAAAGAAACTCGTTGTTTATCGTCCTTTTCTATTGTTCATCTAGCATGTGTTCAATTGTAGCTAATTAATAGGCACAGTAGGACTCATGCGGACAAAGAATCAATCATAGCATGTGTTAACACTTAACCAAATTTATTAATCTTGAACTTAATATCTATGTGTGCACTGATCTTATAACAGAAATACAGTCGGTCTCATTTTGTTGTGGCATCTAGTTTCCGTATTTAAATGGAACAATTATCTAAACGTTAAAGAGTAAATTTGAGAGTGTAGGGAAAACAAACTCGCATATGTAAGGAAATGCCTTCTCAGAAGCCTATTTTGACTCATCGATTTGGAGATTTTTGATTCTCGCAGATTTAATAACCGTGGTGCTTGTACACAAATATTGTGAGAAATGCGTGCTGCACGTGAAATAGTTGCTGGCTTGTACATGAGGGATATTAATTTACTAGAAGGCAATAACAACCCCCTGGTGTTTATCAACTTTGAACATGAATTGCGAGTGTCTTGGTTGATTCTTAAACTCAAAGGTCATTAGGTGAGATTTCAGTGCTTTTTTTTATTATTTTATGACTAATGAATATTTAAGTGCTTCTTTTTAGTTTTTAGTGATTATTGTATATAGTAGAATAGGCTTGAGAACATTTAAGTGCTTGTTAGTGTTTCATTTATGTTTAGATATATGTGGAATAGATTTGTGAGCAACTGCCCAAACCTTAAAAAATTTGCAATCAAAATCCTTAGTCAGGCATGCAATGCAGGTGGATATGAATGAAATTAGAGCATATTCCAAGATATCTATACTAAACGAAGTAGAACATAGAAGCTTGAATGATTTTATGTTCGATATAACATGTGATTGACACAAAAATAACAAGCCAATGTAGACTTGCTTTACTTGTATAATTGGACATATTAATATGCATCTGCTTTGTAATATATATTAAACAAATTTTCTCTTATTTATTTTCGGCAACTAAAAGAACTTCAACAAGAGAACACAAGTTCTTTGCTGCCACATGGACACTTCTTGAAGAGTGCTATACTCTTGCCTACACAACTCGACATGAGTGCGGGTATGTGATGTGGCTTGGACATGACGTGCTCATATTTTGTAATGTTTCAGTTATTTTGCTATTTTTTAGTAATTTATATTTTATTGAATATAGTTAACGAGTATATGTATTCGATTACTTGAGGTCCTATATATATCTTTCCACACCGCATAATCTATATGTAAATATGAAGGAAAATTAATTTTCTAATTATTCAACACTTAGTTGTAAAAATATATTCAATATCAAGTTGATATTTTAATTGATTTACATTGTTTGGATTTTGCACCTTGATAGAGACAATTATAGTACGGAGTAAAGGGCCCTATATTTTTCCTAAATAATGTTTTATTTTCCTCTAAACTCTCCCATTGAGTCCTTATCTAGTTTGTCAATTGCACACATTAAACAAGAGGCTTCATCACTGGTATTGCAGATATAGCAGCGGTGCACTGCCAAAATTCTAAATCAATGATCATAGGATGTAATTGGATAAAGGTGACGTTTGCGTAGAAAACAACCTGCCTGCATTTCTATGTTAGCCACTGCATAAGATTTTATGGTGTCAATGACCAAACGTTGTTTGAAACATAGTCGTAGAAAACACGTTAAAAAAAAGCACATTTAAAATATAAAAAAAAAACACATTTTTTGCAAAAAAATGCCGAAACAAAAAAATGGGAAAAAGGCGCATCTTTTGGTGTTTTTTTTTGTGTTTTTGGGTTTTTCCATGTACTTTTATTTTTTTTTGTCTTTTCATGTTTTCCTACGTTTTTCACGTTTTGTACATTTTTTATTACCACTTTTTTATTTTGAAACATAGTCACAAATATTGTTAACGGTTAACAGGTTGTAGACAATGATTTTTTTTTCTGGTATTTTTTGGAAAAGTTGAAAATCTCAGAATAAATCGGTTTTTAGAAAATAAAAAGGCATACAAATTAGGAAAAAGTAAAATAAATGAAAAATGAACAGGAAAATATAAAAATTAACTTGATCAAATGATGTTTTAGTGATGAAGAATGCACTAACTTAAGTTGTAAAGTTTAAGGCGAAAATAATGTAAACATAGCGAGAAAAATATGCGAGAAAATCATGAAAAATTCATTTTGAAGTTTTTTAAGAAAAAAGGAAAGAGATTGGTTTTTTTCATTTTCATTGTTAATGTTTTTATTGGGTCTTTTTGGAAAAGACGGGTTTTTTGTAACTATGTTTTGAAATTTTACTTTTAAGATGTTCTTTTTTGTTAATTATTTTAAAATTTGCTGAGGTTTTCCCAAGAAAAACAACTTTGTTATATTATACCCGAGAAAAACCTCGTCGATATTTGTAACAATTTTGAAACATCACTTTAAAATTTTGTATGCTTCACCTAGAAATATAAGAAGATATAACTAAGTTGGTGGCGATTGCCAAAAGCAAATAGGTGGTTGCCAAGAAGTCCAAGATTGGAAGTTAACTGAAAATGAAGTAAAATTTTTGTCAAATTTGAAAACTTTACCAATGGCACACAATTATATCAAGTAATATAGAGAGACGTGCAGAACTGCCATCTTAGGCTCCATAATTATAGTAGAAAACTTGACCAGTTTCTGTGATGGGTGAGAAAAAAACAGAAAATCTCCTTGAGCTTTTTTCGGAAGGGAAGTTCTTGATTTTATGATGTTCGAAATCTTGAAAAATCTCAGCAAGTGTTATTTAGGCAGTGCCAAACATGAAAGCATCGGTGGTTTGGGTCTAGCTGTGTTTGACTTGCATCAAACCCACTTAGGTAATTGTGAACATGTTTCCCAGCATGTTACTGTAGAACATGTTGCAAAAATTCTTTATAATGTCTCGAGAAATTTGTCATAGTATCATGCTCTACAGTAGCTTTCTACAATTGACATGCTTAACATGTTAGGGTAGTAACATGTTATTGTAGAAATTAGACATGCAACTACAGTAATATGTTACCGTGAAACTTATGCAGGTACATGTTTCTGTAGAACTTAGACATGCTCAACATGTTCTGTTGTAATATGTTCAACATATTCTACAGTAGCATGTTGTACAGTAACATCAAGCATGAGATTAATGCAATGAGTAACACATGTAGACCAAAAGAATGGCATTCTTCAGCCAACAATTTACCTGCAACTCTAAAATTTGCTGCATTGTCTCTGCTAAACAGCACTGTGTTCCTAGTCCAATATTTTACATATCATAAAAGTATGAAATAAAACTTCGGTAGTCTTGGGAGTATATGATGAGTGATGAATCAATGGACTTCAGAAACAGAGTACCTTGAGGCTTTAGGGCAATATACAATAAAACTTATTAATGTTTTTGTGATTGTATCAGTCCCATACTACATCCATATCTCTTCAGTTCAGTCTCAATTCATGATTATATGTCTACTTCTTTGATAGTTGCATCAAGAATTTTGTCTTTCAATTGATGATAAGACTTTGTTTTTATGCCTTGGCCGTATAAAAGTAATTGCATCTATCATGGCCTGGAAAGAAGTGAGTTAATCATATCATAAAGAACAAAAGCATCATAAAACCATCTCAGCACTGGCACATATATTGAGAGAATTTTGAAAATCTTGCGATATTTATGAAAAAAAGTAAAATGAAAAATGGGAAAATCTCGCACAAAAATGAAAATTTCATGACTGTTTGTTGATTTCTTTGCGATTTTTGGCTTTCTCTTTTTGTGATTATTAGTTTCTCATTTGTTTGTTTTTCGTTAAATTTTTAGCATTTTTTATTTTCTTAACTTTCCAAGATTTTTCCTGAGGGCCCATTTGATGGCTGGAAATCTGGAATTGGAAATATATTTCTGGAAATATATTTCCTGGAAAAATGGAATGAGAAAAATCTTTCCGATTCCCATTTTGATGTGTGTGTGATGACTGAGAAATAAATTTCCAGAAATTTATTTCTTAGTTTGATGAAAAAGAAATATATTTCCAGGTTTAGTGGGATGCATCTGGTTCTTGGTGTTCGTTTGCCTCCAATTGAATCCGTTCAGCTTCTTCTTGATTCTTCCCTTTTAGTTTGACTACCAATTCCAGCCCACCTTCTATGTCATCTGTGGTTCAATCTCCAATTGACTACCAGCATGCCGTACTTCCTGTTTCCTGCTTCTGAAATTTTGAGCATGTACATTTCCAGATTTCAATTCTATATTGCTCAGTGGTTTTGTTCCCAGTCTAACTTTGAAATAGATGCAAGGATCCCAATGAATGCCATCACTTTGTGGTCAATAATCACAATATGTCCAACAACAAAATTCAAACATTAGCTACAACTGCAGATGCTTTAAGCATCCTCAGCAAGCAGCATGTAACCTCAAAAGGTGAGGGCTGACATGCATCAGATTTGGAGACATGGCCACATACATTTGACAAAATGTCAGGCCATTGTTTGAATTTTGCTACAGATCTGTCATCATAAAAAAACACATTTGCTTTTGCATTTATCTCAATCCAACTGCAACCTGGCTTCTTCTTTGCTCCCTGTTTCCTCATTAGGGTTCTAATGCTTGCAGCATCTCACCACATTCCTCTTGCTGCATACATATTTGAAACCAGTACATGTACTCCATCTATAGGCTGCAAATTCATGACTTTTCTGTATGCAATTTCTCCCAGATTCAGATTCCCATGAATTCTACATGCACTGAGCAGGGTTTCCCATTCAGTGGTTAAAAGATCATCAGGAATGTCCCTTATAAATTTCACAGCCAAGTTGAGGTGACCAGATCGACCAAGAAGGTCAACCATACAGGCATATAGCATTCCATGCAACTAAATCTCTCTTCAACATCCGGTCAAAAACTAATGCAGCATCACACAGAATACCACATCTTGAATACATGGTAATTAGTGAACTCAAAACCAAAGTATCATGTCCAAAAGAAGATTTGCTTGTGCTAAGGTGGACCATTTTCCCCCATCCTAAAGCAGCAAGAGCAGCACAAACTGAGAGGACAACTGTAAAAGTGCCTTGAACAACTAAAGAAATATCGTTCCTCTTAGCTTATTTCAAAACCACAACTATGTTGGCGGTCAGACGCTAAACAGGAAACCACGTATCGCTTCCTAACTATCACATTGGTGGTGAAGAAGAAGCCTGTTTGATGGATTATAGAAATCCGAATACATTATAGCATCCTCATTGCTTCAAACTCTCCTCTGGCAATATGGCTCGAACAGAACAGGTACCCAACAGAGTAAAAGACCAACTCATCAAATGATAAGGGATGCGAATTTCACTCGGAGTTAGGCATTATCAATTGATAATAGATGGGAATTTCACTAGGAATTAGACCCTATGACCAATCCCACTAGACTGCCGCAAATACAAAAATCCTCCAAGCAGAACAATCCAAGAAAATTTTCGACTAGGTGAGGTATGATCCAAAACCACTCACCAGTCCATGACCCCAACTTCATCCAAAGACGGACATGACTTGGAGGATAAGAAGACGATGCAAAGGAGGGTGGAGAAGAAAACCTAGATCGAGGTTGCCATCGCTTTTCTTTGGGATTTCATTCTCTGCTACAGTGCTACAAAATAGAACTGAACCCAAGTAGGGATTGAGATCTGAGAAGTGCAAAAAACAGATGAGATGTGAAGTGCGTACAAGATCACCAGACGACCTACCAACAACATCGCTCTCGATAAGTCAGAGGTAATGGAGTAGTGCCCTCGAAGCCCTCAGCGACCTCGTTTCTCAGGTACACGGGGAAACTCACAAGACAAAGAGTGAGAGAGACGGATGATTACCTACACAACAGGAGAGTGAGAGGGCAAGAGAGACGACGAGGGGATTGAGGCAGCAGCAGCGGAGGATGAAGCGTCGAAGAGGAAGACGAGTGGAGCCCGACTCACAATGAGTTTATGCCCTAACGGGCAAAAAAAATTTTCCGGATGCATTTCTCCACCTCTCGCGGTGGAAAGATGTTTCCAGAATTTTTTTTCCAGAAACGCCTTCAACAGTCTCAAAAAAATTTCCGCATTTGATAAAGGGGAAAAGTTTTAAAATTTTGAAATTTTTATCCTGAGCTACAGGAAATTTCCAGCCCATCAAACGGGCCCTGAATTTTCCCCAAGAAAAACAACTTTGCTGAAAAATTCTCTAGAAAAACCTTACAGATACTTCTCGAGAACGATATTTGTGACAATGAATGTTAGGTTGAGGACAATGAGAAGTTGAAACATTATGAGAAGGGAGTAAACTTTTGATTGATCCAAAAGCCACTGTGCTCTGCTGTAGGCCTTGTTACCTGGTGCATCTTTGCCCTTTCTCTGGACCTGCGCCTGCATGTATGAGTACTTTTCTTTTTGCCCTTGAACTAGCTATGTTTGATCCAGGATCAGAAGTATGAAACTTGGGATAATTCTCAGGAACCTCATCCTCCACTCCCAGAGTTCATCATACTGCATCTTCCATTTCTTTTTCCAATATTTTTGTTTTTTAAATGTTGATCGTTTTTATACATTGTTGTCATACAAGTGTGGCGGTGCTGCTTCTTTACTATTAGTGGATGGAGCCACATCTGCAGGCTTTCTCAACTAAATAAATGGTGTTTTAACCAAGATATCCTGCGGATATATCTTTTTTGTATAAGTTACAAATGCTTTTAAGTTTTTAACTATTTATTTCCTCGGTTTTGTTCATTATTTCCTCATGGGATCGTTAAATCCATATAATACAAAACAATAGCTGTCTATGGTAAGGTGGGAGATTTATACATTTCAGATTTCACAGAAGAAACTGAAAGCCCTCTTTCTTCAATCATAAATGAATCTCCAACACATAAATCTAACTTCAAATTGACATTTTCTCCCTCAAAGTGGCAAAAACTCCCCTTTACTCAACTCCTAAATATGAGTTGGTTGAAGTGGGGGTTTTAAAACCTAAAAGGAAAAATCGTGGCTTGGATCTTTTTTCCCTGCCTATCCTATATCACATGATACAGGGTCTATTGCACCATATCATAAGATATGGTGCGATACAGGTATGATACACTCCTGTCTGGATACAAGGGGTAGCTTTCATAAATATTAATAGTCAGATATGGGGCCATATCATGTGATACATGGCATGCCAACTTCAGGATACATATAACATTGGTACCAACTTTATCTTATGGAGGTAACCTTCTGTCTAGCTATGCATCTTGTCTTTCTTTTGCTATAGTGCACTATAAAGCCATAGTTCTTTGAAAGAGTGCTTATCTACAGACATGGTCAGACCTGTGCAGCATTTGATAGAAAGATATGCTGGCAGCCTGTTCTGATTGAAAATCTCCATCTCCATCTCTATCTTTTTTTTTTCTTTCTCTGTCTCTGTCTCTCTATGTGTGTGTGTGTGAGTGTGACCATTTCTTTCTTCTTGGTTACAAGAGTTCCTTTGGTATTTGGGATATCTATACTTTTTTTGAATAATCACTCCTTAGTCAACTTTTCAAAAGGGCAGTAGTTATATGATGATAATTTAATAGAGTGCAAATTTGTGTGGCAGTTTAAAGAATGAGCTGTTCAACCTGTGCTATCGAATGATTGGGTTCGTTAATGGACTTGAATGCTTCACCTTTACCTGAAGATGATGAAGAGGAGCAAACTCTAGATGCTCCTGTGCAAGATGAAATCTATGAGGAAGAACATGTAGAAACGGCAGTGGAGACTTTACGCAGGGTAAGTTCTAACTTAGGACTCTTTGGAGAATTTGCCCTTTTGAATTGTACGTCTTCATATTTTCTAAAGCTATTCAATGACATTCCTGATGGGTTTAAAGTTTAAACTATTGGAAACTGACTTTGTTAAAGCTTTCAGAGTCAAATTTATGCTGTGCTAATCTTATTGATGTGCAATTTTGGTGTCTACTGGTGTCAATTGAGTAATAGCAATTTAGCAATTATCAGTTTTCGTGCTACTATTGACGATATTAACATTGAAATACTTGTGTACTAATCTCATTCTCATCAACCCAAGTAACAGGCCAAAAAGGTCAAAGACTAATGCTCTCACGACCTAAATCACAATGTCAGAATAAGTGCATCAAAGTACAAGAAGCACTTATAAAAATGGAAAAGGAATATTACTGATCAGGATGCATTGAAAAGCATGAACAATAATGAGGCTTGCTCCCTCCTTTTATGGAACAAGAGAGAAGTGGAGTAGCCATTAGACCCTATAGAGCCTTTGGAGCTAGTGTAAGGGCTAGTCAATCCCTTGGGAAGGTCCAATCTTGACCAGAAACTGAAATTATGTAACTACGCATGTATTTTCTTATATATAATTATATACTGAATAATATCTATATATATATATATCTATATTTTTACTGTATATTTGTTTATAGCATTATATCTGTGGGCCGTGGTTATATATGATAACGTTTAATGTTTCATTTATTTGTTCCCTTATCTTCCTTTTCTTGTAGTTTTAACTTCCGAAGCTCTTAGTCCAGCTTAAGCATGGCTAGGGTTTTGGCTCTACTCATTCCCCATGCTCTGCCTGATGCTTCTAAATAACATAGGTCCTTACATCAAAATTCATATAGGTCCTTACATCAAAATTCATAATGAACAAAGCAGCGGCAGCGAAACATGATCTGAAACCATCCCTTTCACTATATTAATTAAGCTATGAAATCATGCTTTGGGAACCTGCTTGAGGCCATGCGAAGCTTTTTGCAAATAAAAACCTTATGCTTGGGAGCATGCATGCATAGGGAAAACATCCATACAAAGTCACTAAAGAGTAAAATCTCTATTTAGAAATTTGGAAAGCATTGTTTACATCGATTTGCATGGGATCCATTGCGGTTATAACCTATGCCACATGGGTAGGGGTATAGGGATGGACCACAATGTAAAACATTCTGATAAAACTTGGGTATAGGGACATTGCAGTGTGATGTTTTTAAGCCAACACATATATTCAGTGTTTATATTCATAGAATGTAGATTACTAAACAAGACTACCAAAAATGTAGAAATACGAAATATGAGTTCCCATACCCGCACTTGCGTCCAGCATGTTGATGCAGGTAATCTGCCCTTCTAAGCTTCTATGAGTCTCTGTGTGACATAGGTTATAACAGTAAAACTTCTAATTGTAGTCATCTTATTCATCATAATCTGCTTCAAGCCTAAATATATCCTTGAGCAACCAACTTAATCTTTTCTATTGATAAATCATTTCTTGTTTTGATTCTATAAATCCATGAGTTGGGCACTGGGTCAGGCCCGAATTCCTGATAGGTTTGATACCCAAACAGAGTGCTTGGACCCCTGACCCTTTCACTTATTTGGCCGAGCTGCCCGACGGTCTGATGGAAGACTCATGCCTGGTCGTGTACAGGCTAGGGGTTGGGCTGATGCCTAATGCAGACCCAAATAATTTTTCCCCAGACAACGTTCGGGCAGGCTTTTGTTTTGCCGGGTGGGGGAATGATTTCCATGCTGCAAGCTATCTCCCCAAAAGTGACCACCATAAACGATCCATTAGTGGTCCTGCCCTGGTTCGCTTGTCAAGGCTTAGTTGCTTCAGTTTCAAGTAAAGATGCAATGGTTTAGCATTCTCATCTTGGGCATCCTAGCTCTAGGATTTTGATGCATTTGAGCAAGACTGCTTCTTTGTTTTCCTAAAGATTTTGTGATAACTCTTCTTCTAGTTGTTTTGTCAGCAAGATCCACTGTTTACCGTTTGAAAGTTCTAAGGTTTCTGCTGATTTTCCTTTAGAAATTGTTCATGTGGACTTGTGGGGGTCGGCACCAAGTTTATCTAGAGAAGGATATTGGTATTATTTAATCATTGTTGATGACTATTCAAAATTCTCTTCGATTTTTCCTTTAGCCAAGAAATCCGACACCTTCTGATGCGTAAAAACTTTTCAAAATATTGTGGAAACTCAGCATGCACCCAAAATTATAATCTTCGTAGTGATGGTAGAGGAAAATTACTAAAATGGTGAATTTAGTGATTTTCTAAATGACTATGAAATCAAGAGATGAATTTCTTGCCCTCACACACCACAACAAAACGGTACAGTTGAGTGCAATCATAGCACGTGGTGGAAACTGGTCTTACTATGATGATGCATCCGTCACTTGACAATAGTTTTTGGTATGACGCCTTTAAAAATGCTGTTCATGTCATTAACGGACTCCCTTCGTTGGGTATAAGTCTCCTTACAAATTGTTGATGACAGTGAAACCAAATTATCAATATTTATGAGTTTTTGGATGCACGTGTTACCTATATATTGGTCCATATCGTTAATCAAATTATCTCAAAAATCTGAATCTCATGTTTTTATTGGATGTGGAGTTTGCTAGAAATGATAATGCTTGTTTTGATCCAATCTCAAAGAAGACCATCATCTCTCGTCACGTGGCATTTGATGAGACAAATTGTCTGTATCCCGAAAAGACTATTTGTGCTCCACATATCTCCAAATGGCTTGGAGCCAGAGAAATGACAGCATCTAATTCTTTTACTCATGGCACTATTATACAACTTCCAAATCCTATTCATGGGGTTTTCTCCCACCAAGCTCCAAGTGCTCATGGACCTGCACACAATGAGAGCTCCAACAACAATATTGGAATGCCTATTTCTTCTACCACCACACCTCAAGAGCAGAACCAGCAAGCTGAAAATCCTCTTGAAATCAATCATGAACCACCACAGGCGCCACCTTATGAGGACCCGGCATATGACTTCATGATCCCTGGATGGAATGTGAACACCTAACGTACAATTATCTCTTCTAATCAATGTTATCCGTATCGTATAGGTCAAAGAAACCTATACGATACGCGATACGCGTGTGTATCGTACGCGTATCGCCCGTATCGTATCGCACGATACGAGCGATACACCCCCGTATCGTATGATATGGGAGAAAAATGATAACTATATGTTTTCTCATTGTGGTGACGGTGGGGACGATTGATGAGGATTATTGTTGAATCATAAAAGATGATAACTACATGTTTTGACTTTTGAACTTATGAATTGTGATGTAATCGAATTCTCTTCGACTGCTTATTATGTTATTTTGAATGTCTGATTTCTTATTTTGGAATGGTTGTTCATACTTCATAATTCATATACATGAATGTTTCTTTAAATACATTTTTCTTGATTTTTTTCTGATTTTTTGCTTGTTTTTTTCAGATTTTGTTGGATTTTTTATGATTTTTAATATTTTTTAAAAATTGAAAAATTAATTTTACGATACGTTACAACACGGTGTATAGGTCGGCCCGACCGATATGCGATACGCTACGTCTTTGATAACATTGCTTCTAATAGTTCATTATTCAAATGCAAATTGGAATGAGGAACAATCGAAACCAACAGATGGATGCCATGCATGAAGAGATGTCCGCATTGAATAGAAATCTAACTTGGGAACTTGTTCTTGATTCTGGAAATAAAAATTGTCTCTTATAAGTGGGCTTAGAAAAGCCAGTGGAATGTTGATGGATCGGGTATAGCTAGCAAGAAGTAGTGGATTATTTTGAAACTTGTAGGCTTATCATTACGCCCACCACAGTTCCCACCTGAGCCTCATTAGACTCCGCAGAAGTGGAAGGTGTAAGTGAAGTGAATAGAAGCCCTTAGCCCTTGGTATTATCTATAGCAGTCAGTTGAGGATGGCTAATTCGTCAACTTGACGTAAATAATGTCTTTCTTCATGGATCACTTCAAGAAGAGGTATTTATGTCACAACCTTCAGGATTTCGAGATTCTCTGTTTCCTCAATTTGTTTCCAGATTGAAGAAGGCATGGTGTGGGCTTACACAAGCCCCTAGAGCTTGGTAGTATCTTAAGAAGATCGGATTTCATAATTCCAATTTTGCTTCGAAATTCTCTATAAGGATCTTGGCATCATTCACTATTTGTTGGGAATTGAAATTGGATCCACAGAAGATGGTCGTGTTCTTTGTTAGTGAAAATATATAAAAGATCTCCACAGGGCCAATATGATGGAAGCAAAGCTGACCAGTATTCCTGTTGTTGCCAAGTTGCCAACTTTAACTTGTCAAGATTTGATGGGAAGCCATTTAAGGATCAAGCCTTGTGTACTTTCAGAAGGCGTGACATTGCTTATGCAGTAAATAAAGCATGCCGGTTTATGCACGCTCCCACAAAAGAGAATTGGAGTTATGTTAAGAGAAGTATGCGTTATCTCAAAAGTACTCTTCATTTGGTTTTCATGTTAGAAGAACATGACTCATCTTGTCTACATATGCTGATGCTGGTAGGGCAGGATGCCCAGATGATTGACGATCAACTAGAGGATCCATCACAATTTTGGGAGAAACCTTAACATCATGGCACTCAAAGCAACGTGCTGTAGCAAAATCAAGTACTGAAGCTGAGTAGAAAGCTATGGCAAAAGCAGTTGCTGAAATAACTTGGTTGCAACAGATTCTTCAAGAACTAGGAATCTCATCTAAAACCACCAGTAATCTAGTGTAATAATCTTGGGACCACCTACCTTGCTGCTAATCCCGTGTTTCATGCTCGGACAAAACATATAAAATTGGTTTCCATTTTGTTCGAGAAAAGTTGTCAAGAAGGAGATTCAAGTCAAGTTTAGAACTTCTGCCGAGCATACTGCAGATATTCTGACCAAAGTGCTTCCAGGGCCAAGATTCACAAAGTTAAGGTTGAAGCTTAATCTCCTTCTAATGGAGATTTGCTTGAAGGGGCGTGTCGAGGAAACAAATAGTGATAAACTTGCAAGATCTGTGACATGTCAAACATAACTGCTAAAGATTGTACTTATATGATTCCAAAAATCTTGTAACAAAAGGCAAGATTATCAGCTTCACTGTGGCAATAATTCTTTACACAGTGTCAATTGCATCTCTTACAAACAGTGTGAGAAAAAGGCAAAGTCGTGGATGTAGGCCTAGTGCTGAATCACATTAAAAAAAATGTGTGTTCTTTGATACCTTTTCACCTCACTGAGAAATCATGAATCCGTGACACTTCATCCGGCAACCCATATCTACTTGCACATTGTTATGTAGCACTGACCTAGTCAACTAGCTGGCCAACTAGTTCACCAGGTTAGCAGGGAGATTTCATATGGAAAGAGGTTAGTGATCTTCTTTTGGTGAAATTTAGGTCTGCCTCTGTTTTCCTTTGCGTCTCGGGACTATTAATTTTTCTGAAACTTTTCTCTGGTGGATTTAACTGCCCTTGGGAGGAAAATGATTTCGCAACCAGGTTGCTTGGTCAAACTCAAGGCATGTCTCATCACTGCTGTATACAAGCAATTTATCATTCAATAATCTCTTTGGGCCGCTATTTTTCTGGTCTGATTCTGTTGGGTCTCGAAGAATTTCTGTGCTGCGGTGCCGTCATTCTGTTGCTTAATTACTAACTGGTAATTCATTTGATTAGGAGCGTGAAGAACGGCGACAAAGATTGAAAAGAGAATATCCAGGTGATGTAGCAAGTTGTACGTCTACCAAAATACAGAAGGCAAATGTAGCATTTCAATCTAGAAATAATGGGTCCAATGATAGAAGGAAGCAGGTGCCCAGTGGTAAGTGTATAAATCACTTGCAGTTGGCAACTATGTTTTCTAGTGATAGTGTTAACTTACATTGTAATTGTCATTATATTTGTTTGCTATTTTGCTCTCTTTTATCCATCATTATTCATTGATTTATTGTTGTCTTTTCCAGGTTGGTCAGACTGTCCTCCATATGGCAAACCTATATTTAATATTATTCCTTCTAAAGTTCCATTAAGTGAGTTTTTCAACGACTGTGTTGTGCCTGGTAAGAGATATAACATTAAAAGGGTGATCGACAAGCAGAGGATTGCAGGAAGAGAGGTTTGTGTGCTTTTGATTGGTTTAAAAATTTACAAATACATCGCCAAGCATGCATATCCTGTGCCAAAGTGGGATGACAGTGGAAGACATAATAGTACTTCATGGATACATTCAACTTTCTGGCTTTCATTTCATTTTTTTTTTTGTTTTCACCTCGTTGCTTGTTTGGGATCCACTGGACCACTTGTATTGCGTACTTTCAGATTTTGTCATCAGTTGTGTTTGCATTCCATTTTTCATCCGGCCTTTCTCATATTTGATGGTTATTTTAGGAATCGAAACTCGAAAGTGTTGTAGTTGAAATGACATTAAAGTTTAATTTCTGTAAATTGGAAATTTTGAACTCAGAAAATCATTTGCATGAATGCATATGCAAGTAATGAGACAGAATTGTCATTTTATTTCTTCTTACATTCTTGCTTGTTTGAGGTTTATTCTATTTTATTAGTGAAGGAATGTTTGGGCTTCAATTACTTTATGCTTGTATTCTTGCTTGGATTTTACTTTTCAATGACTTAACTTTTCAATTATTTAAATCTTTGTCCTATTTTATTGATACTGTACCGCCTCTTAAAGAGGAGCCCTGATGATTGCAAGACCTATTGGTAAATTGCCCTCCATGCATTGACATCTGATATTTTGCTAGCGCGGACCTTGATTGATACATTGATACATGGCTAAAGGCATCCTTGGCATCAGATGCAGTACACTGCTCGCTTTAAATGCCACTGAAGCTCAATCTTTATGTAAATAACCAATCATCAGGTTGGTTCTAGTCCACGAGAATTAAGTCAGAACTGCTCATGCATTAGTGATGCAAATGGAAGCATAATCAAATCATGTAATGGATCTAATTAGGTTTTTGGTACTTGTTAAATTGATCCAGATCCGTAATCCTTCCCTTTCTCTATATAAAGGGACGTGGGTCATTTTGTAAGGGGGTGAATCAGTTGAAAGAAATGAGTGTTTTCTTATTTTTTTATGTTCTTCTTGTTCTTTGATTGTTTGCTTAAGTTTAGTTAGTTTAAGCTTAATCTTAGTTTAGTTGCAGCTTAGTTGTGAATGCAGTTGGACTAAGATTTCCTTAATCTTAGTTTTTCTTGCATCAATTGGTATCAGAGCAAGGTTTTTCTGCCGTTATGGAGGAACGAGTACAACATATCTTAGATGTCATCAATGAGTTCAGGGACGAGATCAGAGGAATGTTCTGCTCTATTTCGCAGAAAACACAAAATCATCCTGAACTTCCTAATCATCCTGAGCTTCCTTTGATGGTGGGCCGATCGTCGTCTTCTTCAACCTATGACCAGGCTGCTCAGTTGCTGTCGTTTGGACAGGATTGGGAACTAGCCCTTTCGTCTTCTATCTGTGAACATACAGACGACTCAGTTGTCGGCAGATTGGAGGAGGGAAGGATTCCGTCCACCATTCTTCCGACCAGTGGGGTGATAGGAGTCATCGAAACAGCAAATGGGAGAGCCGGTGAACCACTGCAAGAGTGGGGTCGAAGGCTACCAGATTTGTGTCTGGGAGTACCACCCACCGGTGTGCAGGCGACGACGTCTTTTTCGACCCAAGGGATGACACCGCCTGCATCTGACCTTCCCGTCTCCGTAGGTAGGTGGCAGGAGGCGCGGCGCTCCCTGACGTCACCGTTTCCGACCGGCGGGGCCACCAGATGCACCGCCGCTTGCAGTAGAACAACTGGAGTCCCTCCAGGCTCCAGCTGCTCCTGGGAAGGAACCAAAGGTTCCACCGTCCGACCAGCATCCGCCTGCCAGATTTCCTCCCGCCAGTGCCATGGGTAGGCGACCGGAGGTCACGCGCTCGTTGGCGACCCCCATTTCCGGTCGTAGGAGTTGCCAGACTTGCAACCAGTGGTGGTGGAAGGGTCGCCCTGCTCCGTCTGCTTGTGGGCAACATCTGAACCTGTCGCCTCACGAACGGGCTCCGTCCATGGGTTCGCCGCCCGCCGGCGGACTGGATGCGACAGGCAATTGTCGTCCGCCTCCTTTCCCCCTTAGAATAGATGGGTGGGTGGCGGTGGGCGCCCACCCTCCGCCCTCTGGTTTGCCTCTTCCGCCTCTGTTTGAGGCGGAAAGGGGGACTCTTGAGCGGCGCCTCGAGCTCGAGGCGCTCGTGGGTTTGGACCGGTTCCTTTTGGAACCGGTTTAAGCCGAACCTATTTTTGGACCCGGTTCGGGTCCATATCACCCGATTCATGGGTATAAGAGTTCGGGTTTGGACCCAAATCAGTTCTTTCCATCACTTGAAACTGGATTTGAATAAGGAATGCCCTTAGATCATATCCAAACCTGTGTTTCTTCTCCAAGGCCACCACCTGAGCTGCCACCTTGAACATCTTCAGGAGAAGCGAGCGGACCACCAACTAGGGGAGCAGTTGGTTCTTTTGTTCAACAGATCCAGATCCACTTTTGGCAGGATTGAAGATTTAAACTCGTCGAGGGCGACTCTTCTCCAACTAGGGGAGTCTGATGCAAATGGAAGCATAATCAAATCATGTAATGGATCTAATTAGGTTTTTGGTACTTGTTAAATTGATCCAGATCCGTAACCCTTCCCTTTCTCTATATAAAGGGACGTGGGTCATTTTGTAAGGGGGTGAATCAGTTGAAAGAAATGAGTGTTTTCTTATTTTCTTATGTTCTTCTTGTTCTTTGATTGTTTGCTTAAGTTTAGTTAGTTTAAGCTTAATCTTAGTTTAGTTGCAGCTTAGTTGTGAATGCAGTTGGACTAAGATTTCCTTAATCTTAGTTTTTCTTGCATCAATTAGTCATTGCCATTTTGATCATGTTTACAACGGGACATGTTTATATGATGATTAACATGTTCCTTTCCCCCTTCTAACTTCAAGATAATCAAAATTTGCTGTTATCGTTTACAGTATAAAGGATATAACTCAATTTTTGTTGTTTAATAGTTTATTGTTTGTGGTAATTTCAGGACAAAGTCTTGAAGATATTATAATGTCAGAAGTTCATAATTAGGTGCTTGTTTCATGTGATTTGATTCATGAATTGGAAAGTGCATATGTGGTAGATATTGATAGTCATCAGTTTCAGTGGGTCTGTATTTTATGTGCACAAAGCACACACAGACACATGTTTTTTTTTTATCCCATCAGTGGTTTTGCTGCTTTATACAGTAATTTAATATATTCATACAAATTTTATTACTTATTGAATACATTTTTTATTTTTTTGCACAAAAATTTGGCTGAAAAATCTTCTAAAGGAGCTTAAAATAATTGCTGGTCTTTCAAAACTGTTCTTTTCAATATTAAATGGAAAATTTTGCTTCTTATTACACGAGGGATTCTGGCTGCAGCGTGAAACCATGTTGTAGAGTTAAGATGACGTCCATTACATGCACAAGAATAGTAATATTGGCATTGCCAAGTTGATTATAATAATCTGGACCTCTTCAAATTCTTCGTTTGTATGGTCTGGTCAGTTTTGGAATGGAAACCTCAATGCTTCTGACTGGATATTTTTCTTCTGATTTTCTAATTTTGTTGTTTGCTTGATTTTGTATTTGGTAGCTTGGGTTGGTTATTGATCTGACGAATACTTCTCGCTATTATTCACCAATAGATTGGAAGAAACAGGGGATTAAGCATTTGAAGGTGAGATTTACTTGTGCAAGAAAATGTGTTCCTCACTCTCAGGCATCATCTGATGTTCTTGTGCATTTTCCCTTATACTATTTTTTTGTGTGTGCAGATAGCGTGTAAGGGACGTGATGAGGTGCCAGATGCTCTAGCTGTGAACATTTTCTGCTATGAGGTACCATTGTCAAATCTTTATTCCTTCAGTCACTCCAGGTTTTTATCAATGACTGAGTCACAAATACAAGTAGAAGGGAACTGAAAGAAGATGATCTTAACTGACTCCTACATGTTCTATTCTGAAATTGTGGCATTTTGATCACCTTGAAATGAAAAGCTATAACTGTGTGCAGCTGGTGTAAAGGGCAGTTCAGATTTTTGCTTTGGCCTTTGGAGCATACAATCAAAGTGGTTGAATTGGCAGTTTTTTTATCGTGTGCTAAATGCTATGTCACATGGGTGCGGGTTCTGTTCCATCTTCTTACTAAAATTTTACGCACATGACCGAAAAACTCAAAATCATCAAGTGCAACATTCTTCTTCTCATGTCTAAAAGTGATGTTTTGAATTTTTTCAATCATGTTATCCCACATATCATAAACTCTCTGAAGCATGGGCCCTTCTTTATAAACTTCTCTCAACATTTGCCAAATAGGCTCTGGAAACTGCAGAAAATATGTAATCTTGCCCCTCATCATCTAAAATACTTTTTTTAATTTCTTGAGCCTTCACAATGTTATTACTTCGATAAAACTCCCAATCATTGTCAGTCACCATAAGTGTTAATGCATGTTTCACCTGCTTTATTCTTTTCATTATTACAATAATGGATGAAAATTGAGTCTCTGTTACCTTCAACAATTTCAAATCAGAATGCTTATTAAATATAGCAAGAGCATTGTTGTAGTTTACAACAAAATTTCTGATGTTTCTGACATCATGCTCAAGCTCCTCAATCCATGAATAACAATTTAAGAGTGTTTTTATCATCTTCTGATGGGTTGCAAATACTTTTAAGTGTTAGATTTATACTGTGTATCACACAACGAGTCCAGAATATGTGACTATACTTGAGATGACTTGCCAATTTCATCCCTGCTCATTTACACAACATTATCTTCACCCACTTCTTTGATGACTTCTATAAATAGCCCTTTTAAGTACTCAACATCTTTATACTCCCCAGATGCATCAATACATTTCAAGAAGATTGGTCCATTAAGCAAATAAGCAATAAAATTTATCAGTGGCCGTCTTTTTACCTTGCCATTTTATATCCGAAAACAAAATTTGTGACAATGGTCCAACCAACAAAAAATTATTTTTTAAGATTTTAACCTTAAACATTTATGTATTTATTTTTTTGTTTATACGATCTTCTTGTATATTGATCAAAGTGGTGCTTTCCAAAACCTCCACTTTGATTTTTCTCCCTTTCAACTGTTTTCCCATCTTTATCTTTTCATCTCTTTTTTCCTACTGCATATGTTTTTTTATGGGTTGGCCGTTTAGGCCTGCTTAGAGCTTTTAACTATGTAGTAGAATAAAGAGCTTTATGAAAGAACATTGGCAAGTGAATATTCTAACCTTCCCCAAGCTCTCCGCTAAACCACAGCCATATGCCTTGTTTTTTTAATTTCTTTCAATGCCACTGTTGATTGTTTTGAATATCCTATGATAATGTTGCCAATTTCACCTGCCGTGGTAATAATTAGAAATTATCATCAAAAGAGAATAACGGCATCATATTCAAAAATGGGGAATATCATGATATTATTAAAAAAAAAGATTTTTTGGCTATATTTTTAAAATATTGCCAATGTTTTCCCAAATCATCTTATGAGATATTCTCTGATAAGAGTGCAATATTTTCAAAAACTGTGATTTGGGTGGCTTTACTTATAGCCGGATAGTTTATTAATGCAGAGGAGCTCAGATTGTGGAACGTTTCCTCAATGAGCAAATCATGTGTGAAATGCTAGCAAGCCAAACCAACTTGTGCAGGAATATCAACTCTGCTTGTTTCCAAGAACTGTGTGTAGCTGCAGGTTCGCCTTGATATCAATAGGTTCTGATGTGTGTGTGAATTTCATGTCTCATTGGTCCCAGGTAATGCAATTTTTCCAGCGGCAAAAATCAAAGTATATATTAGTCCACTGCACTCATGGGCACAACAGAACTGGATACATGATCATTAATTTTATTGTACGGTGTTATGGTTATTCTGTCACTGAGGTACATTTTTGTGCTTTCCTCCATTCTAAGGCTTTTGCTATTTGAATGTCTTGTGGAGATTGATTAGTTAGTCTTGTACAGGCCATAGAAGCATTTACAGCAGCTCGTCCTCCTGGAATATATAAACCGGACTATATTGATGCACTGTACACATTGTATCATGATAAAAAGCCTGAGTCAATTGTGTGTCCTGCAACTCCTGAGTGGAAAAGGTCTTCTGAGCTTGATCTAAATGGAGATTCTATTCCAGATATGGACGATGATGATGGTAACAACGGGATTTCTGCTACACTGCAGGTAGTTACTGGGTGGGCTATGGAGAGAGGAATTCTTTTATGTATTCTTCTGAGTAATACGTGCATGATCTATTATTATATTGTGATTTTAATTTAGTATCTTAATTGTGTTACATGCATTTCTCACATTCTGTCTCTGCTGTAAGCTGTCTGGACTATATGTGGAACCCGTTTGTCCAAGAAGATGCTTGTTATTTAATTTTTGTTCAGAAACACAAAAACAACGAAAGCTTAGTGGTGAGGAAATGTTTGATTCACAACGTAATGAGTCAAACGCCTATATGTTGAAGGAAGTAGGAACTGAATAGCCTCATATTTCTAAAATAATAACCAAGTGCAGTTGGAATAACAACTATTTAACATTATTCTGTTGGTTGTTTATAAGTGAAGTCACTAACTTTCTTGATCATGAGTTTTTAAGGTATTTGTTTGAATGTGTTGATGAATGTCTGCTTTCTGGATTGGCTCTGGTTGTTGAAATGATCATAATTATGGTAGATTACTAATGAATGGGAAACTTGAAAGTGGTATGCGTTATGATTAAACCTTCGACGACTTTAACCCAGTACAGCTTTAGGAAAGGCCTTAGGTTGGGGATGCTTGTGGGGTGGGGGCAGTTATTTCTGCCCTTTTGGATTTATACCTGGTAGCATTACTGGGAATGATAAAGAGCGTGCAGGCTAAAGACTTGATCTTTTGGAGATGCTACTAACATGGTATTAAATAGGGAATGACTAAACATGCATGACACTTTGAAGAGTTTTGATCTTAGATTGATTTATTGAATTCTTTTGTCACAATCAGTTTGTCATTTGTTGCTTTTCCCTCTTCTCCCATTATCTTGTTGACCTGTATTCCCATTTCATGAATGTTTTTTCTTTAGTTGTGGTTTACCTTAATTTATGGGGTTTACCAATTGTTTTGGCATAGTTCCTTTGTTTGATAATTTCATTGTTTTTTCCATTAGTTCTGCTTTCTTTATCTGGCTTTGAAGTTCAAGTCTTATATTCTTATTCTAGGAATGTCCTTCCTCTTTTTGTCTTAAGCCGATTTTGTTTTATTTTTATCTTCCTCTTGTCACAGTTTCTATTTGAACTAATGATGGCTGAGTTAATATCTTTGTTAATATCTTTGAAATGGTGTAGGATGTCCCTGTTCTCATTATCCTTTTTCCTTTAGTACCTAAAATTTTCCTCATGCATGTCTTAGTAGGGTTCCTTGAAATGGTTTTGTTTGCGTCCCCTTCTCTTTTTTGTCTCAATTTGAATTGCTGATACATATTTATTCATTTGCTATACCATGAGCTGTTACTTCATGAGCTTATGTTCAAGTAGTGGATTTCTGATGTATTTTTCTTCTTTCCTTTGATGGATACTTTATCTTGATAGGAAATTGGTATGACTAATGTAACAATGACAAATGATGATGTTCTGGGAGATGAAATATCTTATGACCATCAAGTTGATTTGCAACGGATCTGTTGTTGGGCACTTGGAGTGGTGGGTTTATATCCTATCTTCTTTTGCTTCTTGCACATGGACACACATCACTGACACAGTGACATGGGTATGGGATACATGATGTCCCGGACCTGATCCAAAATATATTAAACCCCTTTTCTATTTAGCAAAGTGCATGAATGTTTGTGGGATTTTTTGTCAAACTGTGTATGTGTGTGTGTGTATATGTCAGACCCGATCGAGAACACATCAAATCCTTTTTCTTTTAACCCAAAACATGATTTTTTTTGTGGGATTTTGTATATATTATGTTTCCATATCCACATGCCCACATTTTCTAAAATTACTATATCTATATCCATGTGAACTAGGTTTCTTGTTTTTAAGTTTTCTTTTGGATTTTGTTTGGGGAGGTTGAGGAGCAGCTATGCAAATTAGATTGCTGTTCTTTTTTCTGAAGAACTAGTCATGTTCCATTTCACTTGTGTTATTCCAGTTTCAACATCCAGTCTTAAAGATTTACATGATAATACCATCCGTTGGAACTCCATTTTGTACCTCCTCCTATGATCTTGTCTCTGTATTTTGACCACTTTTCTTTTGACCATTGACATCATTAAACAACATTGATTACTTTTGCCTTCAGTTAGTTCTCTTCAAGCCTAGGGAATTAATCTGGACACTCCATTCATGTATGACATCCTATTTATAGTAAAGTAGGTGTGTCTGGGTTATGTGTTCTCTTGTTCTTCTAGATTTTGCGTGGCGATACGAGTGTGTGGCATATAATGTGGTGAGCTTCTAATCAACTTCTCTGATCCAATTTGCATTCTGTTTTTGGCTCTCAGGCAAATGGAAGATATTTTCCAGGCTCACAGCCCGTTTCTCTTGACAGGTTTATTATCATTGTCTTTACTTGTTACTGCACAGTGCACAAGCTTGTATGCATTTCTTAATGAAGATATGATTGAGACCAACAGCATTTGGGAGAATTGGGACTATATTCAAGATAATATGATCCATAGTTTCCATAAGAACATTTTTTTTTCTTTGCACAATATGAGGTTTGCATTATGGCATTATAAGTCTGATCATTTTCAGGGAGCACACAAAAGTCTAATTTCTTTTAGTTTTCATCATTTTATTTGAAATAATATGTTAGTTACACTTTTACAAAATTCTATGAGATCACTTAAGAGTGCTACATCAGGTCGTGTCTTATCTTCATGGATTACAGGACTGGAGGATGAATTTCTTGTTACATTGCTATGCCTTTTGTTTCCTGGTAACACTATATTAGTATATTCATCCCCCATTTTAATGAAGGCTTGTATTTAACTTTTAAATACAAACTCGATAAATGGTTGCTTACTCATTTGATAGAATTAAGTGCAATTTACCAAAATGGATGCTTTCCATGTATTTACAAATGCATGCTCATTTTCTGAAAATTTACTTTCAGCTGCTTGAATTAAGGAGTTCAATACTGACAATGGCTCCAGTGGGAGTGAATGGTGGATAACATCATATATACCTAAGGGAAGTCACCATTTTATATTCCAAAAGGAAATGTCAGTAATGCTAGTATTTCTTGCATTGATTTTGAAAATCATTTCAAACATCGATAAATTCTCCCTGTCAAACCCTAAAAGGCGAAAACTGAGAGGAGAGATGGTACTCAACTAATTTCGGAAGGACATTTGTATTGATTGTATTCTTCAACTCCAATGGTATCAACATGGAATTCTCCCAACCTTTCTCTCTTGCTTCACAGCAGCACAGTGAAGCCGTGCAAATGCTATTAGTGTCTCCCTCTCCCTCTTTCATGTGCACACACACACACACACACACACAGTACATATCTTTTATAGTGCTACAACTAAGACTCATTGCCTTTTCACCTTTTGCTGAAAATCAAGTATGCTGGTTCGCTCTAATCTTTATTTTGTAAGAGATAACCTTTGTCTGATGAAGCATTCATTCTGATATCTGGGTAGGTTTTTGTTGCTAATTTTCATAAGTATTATATCCTCTACAGCTACTTTTTAATTTGTATTTTTTATTAAAAAACCACGATTCGTTTTTTGATCGACTCTCTAAAGGAGCTTTATGTTCCTCTGTGACATACCTTCTCTGTGGAGATATTTCCCTGACTCTATCATGCCTTTGTGTAGGACAAGCTTGCAACTTCTGAGGCAGCGTTATTATTACGCAACATGGAAAGCTGATGGCACACGATATATGATGCTTATCACACATGATGGTTGTTATCTGATTGATAGAAAATTTTGTTTCCGAAGAGTTCAAATGCGGTTTCCATTAAGGTCTCCTGCTCAGGTTTGTATGTCTCCTTTTTCTTTCTTGGGGAATGTTTTCTGTTGGAGTCCCTTGGAAATGTAAACGTTTTTACCGATTTGGATATTGTGTTTTTCAAGGATGACAGAAACCATCATCACTTAACACTGCTGGATGGTGAGATGATAATTGACACAGACCCAGAAACTGGGCAGCAGAATAGAAGATACCTAGTCTATGATCTCATGATGCTCAACCATAAGCCAGTAATAGAGGTGAGGTTTCCTTGATTGCATAGAGAACTTTTTAACCGAAACTCACCAATTCAGGGAGATAATAATCTAGTATCCAGGCAATATTATGGCACTACACGAGTTTTAAACAAAGTTAACTGGTATCACCTGAGTTAGATTAGAGGTGGAATTGTATCCTTCTTTTGTTTTGTTGGCTTATGCAGTTATGCTGTTTCTTGAATAATTGGTGTCAACCCACAACCTTGCATGAACAAGGATACTTGGTGTCAGTCCAATGAGATTGTCGCACTTTCCTCTTATTATTGGCTTTGCTGTTCGATATAAGCCATCAGGCCAGGAAATCAGATTGCCTGCTACCTATGTCACAGACGCATGTGCATGTGAGTAAAAAAAGTTAACAAGTAAAGATAAAGCCTGGTACTGTAAATTTGTAATACAAGAAAATTTCAACAGTAAAGGATATAAAAAGGTAAAAGGTTTATGAAATAAGTTCCATTTGTAGATGACAATAAAAGGGAGGTTTGAAACAAAAAAATATTTGATGAAGACCTTGAAAAGCCTAACAATTGTTACTCGAACTGTTCGTCTTCTGCCGCAGCCAGGAAATTCTCCACCACCTTTTCCTTCTTCCTCCATTTTTTTTTTTTGTTTTTCCTATGAGGATTTCTGCACCCAAGCAGCACCACACCGTCGTCGCACTCATGCAGGTGTGGCATCCAAAATGGCACCTGTGTATCATAGGCCACTATACACTGATAAGATCTGTCAAAAGGGTGACTGCTGCTACTCATTTCTCATGAATGTGTGTGCATGTGGGTCTTAATGCACACTTGTGCTTGCCTTCATATGCTTACATCTTTTCTGGTTCCTGCGTCAACCATGTCCGGATAGCTTCATCTAGGCACCATGATGGCCTTGGTTAGGCATGTTGTTACGATCTTTACCAATAATGCTTTTGCCTAGATAATCCATGTGAAGTTTGATGGAATTAATTACTATCTATTTGATTTTTCTTGTCTTAGTTAAAGTTGATCCATACATCCTCCATCTTGTAATGAGGGGAAAAAGGTAGGCTGTTTTGTTGGTAACTTGGTAGTCGTTCATTATTATTTATAAAGAAGGGAAGGTAAGGGTGTTTCTTAGAGTCATGAGTTTGCCTGGTGAATGTGAAAGGGGAGACGGGAAGAAATCAAAGTGGAAGTCATAGAGTTCTTAGAAATGTGAATGCACCACCCTTTCTAACTCTTGTATATTTTCAATTTCTTCCTTACACACAGCTAAATTTGATCTGTTGTTGAATCCTTTCTTAAGAAATAATTTGGAACAGGTCAAATTTGGAACACAAGACAGGTCTGATTTCCATGATTACGATCACAGATATGCAACAATGGTTGCACTGGGGGAAAAATTGCTCTGATAATATCATTTTTGGATTCACCATATTTGCTACAAAAAGTTGAGTTTTTCTTTAATCGTCAGGATAACTTAATACCCACCCTTTGTTGTGCCTATGACTCTACAGATGGGCAAGTCCTATGCCATTTGGAATATATATATATATATATATATATATATATATATATATATATATATATATATATATATATATATATATATATATATAACATGGGGCAAGTCAACTGACCTGGCACTCAGTTCTATATGAGAATACAAAAATAAAATCCTGTAATTTCAACTGCGATTCGGCTTGCTGTGTCGCACTTATCCATTATAAAAGTAAAAGCAATTGGATCTAGGCTCATGACCCAATTTATTTCAAGATTCACCATTCTCAAGTGGTTGAAGGGGGTATATGTTTTGATGTTCATAGGTTGTGGCTCTTGGAGACATGGTGAGCTACATAGAGATTGGAGGGAAAGCAATATTTCAGGTTCTGAGACGTAGAAATGAAATGCGATCTACGACTTGGATATCTTTGAACATTCAATCAATTAGTTGATTGATGTAACTATATTTGCGATGGATGACCTACCCATCTTCTAGATGAATGTAGTTTTTTTTTGTTTTTCCATCTCTTGGCCTCTCCATCTATCTTCTCTTTAACTCTTCTTGATCACTGAAAGTTTCTTTTTGGGTTTCTAAGACACACTTTGGAATATAAAGTGATGGAAATTTCTATTCAGGGCTTAGTTAAATGAATTTTGAGTCTTGTCATTGGTTGGTGTCCACTGTGTGAAAGCTTAGGTTTGCCTTTTACTGTCTTATGTTTTGGTTGACATGTTTTTTCCCTGTTTTTTTTTTTGTTATTTGTAAGTTTTTTGGGTTCATCAATGCAGTTACCATTTTGTGAAAGGTGGAAACTAATTGAGAAGGAAGTGATTGAGCCACGAAATATTGAGCGTGCAACATTTGAGCGGGAACGTGCAACACCAATACATTACAGATATGAGATGGAGCCTTTTCGCGTATATAAAACTACTTATTTTCTGTTGGCTTTGTCAAGTTTATCTCTTGCTATAGTTCTGCCATGAAATTTATGTATCAATGTTTGACAGGTCAGGAGAAAGTTGTTCTGGATGCTATCAGCTGTTGGGAAACTCCTTGTGGAGTTTATCCCTAAACTTTCCCATGATGCAGATGGTCTCATATTTCAGGTACATTAGCGAAAGATAAGCAAGTTATTTTAATTATTCTTCCCCTTGTGTACTAATATTATTTCCATATTATTTACTGATGTTTTATTTATTTTGTTGGACACGTGGACACAAATGTCGTTTATGGGTTTTAAATTGCGAGGTTTTTCTTGGATATTTTTCAGTAAAGTTGCAAATCTCCAGAGAAAATCAACAATTTTTTACAAAAGAAAAAAACCTAGAAGTTAAGAAAAAGTAAAATAAATGAAAAACTAACAAAAAAGCATAAAAAATGACTTGATGAAATGATAAAAATGATATTTTAGTGGGTGGAAAACAAGTGTTTATGGCTAATGCAGTTTTTTCTATAGCAGAAAATGAAGTTTGGTACTGGAGACAAAATTTTCAGATTTTTGCATAATTCTAGCATGGAAATGAGGAAGGGATGTACATGGAAACATTTGACAAGTGAAGCTTTTCCTATTTCAAATATCTTTTTCTTCCTTCTTTGCTTTCTCAGAACTCATGCTTGTCATTTGTGTGTACGGTAGCCTTTCAAAGTAAAATTTTAGAAATTCTGAGTTTGCTAATATAGGAGTTTTTCTATGAGATGTTCCAAAATGAGCAGTGACAATTTGGTCAGATTCATCAGTGCAGTTAATGATTTTCAGCCGTATGTTTCTTGTAACACTTCAAGAGAAGTACTTGTCTTTCACGTGTTAAACATTTCTATTCAATGTGCTGAGCTTGCATGGCCAGCCATGGCATCATCGGATGTTGGGTAGGGTGTGAAGCAACTGTGGTGGCAACACATTAGTTTGTTTCCACACCATAGCAGAAGATGGTGAACTGTTGTTTTTTCTGTTTCATGTAAAAAGTCTCCACCTTATCCAGTCGATGCCACATTTACTGCCTCCTATACAGAACCTACTGATTCGTGCTTTAACTATTTATTTTTTTTTATCTTCTATTGACATGGAATATGATCTTTTATTGATCAAATGGATGTCTATTTATTTATGTTGTGTGTGCAGATGTTATGCTGACAGCATATTTGCTATGATCTTTTTTGATCTCATCTTCTGATCTATCAGTAGAATATAATTTTAAATGCATGTGTGCAGTTGCAGTATATGTTTTTATCAGAATCCTTGTGCCTGATTAAAGTCTATAACCTCTTTGCTACCTATTGGCCTGTCTACCTGTGCAAAAGTGTGGATGTCTGAGCTCACATTAACAATTTATTTTGTGTCAGGGATGGGATGATCCATATGTACCCCGAACCCATGAGGGACTTCTAAAGTGGAAATATGCTCATATGAACTCTGTGGATTTCCTTTTTGAGGTTCTTATTTTTTTTATTTCATTTAGTAGTTTTTCCTTATAATCTCAAATATATTTGTGTAGATTAAGCAGTGGTCCTAATGTATGCTACATATTTTCAGATTGGGGAGGGAGATTACCATGCACTTTATCTTATTGATAAAGGGAGGAACAAGCAATTGGAAGGAGCCTATGTTGTATTCAAAGGTGACTCGTCAACTTTTGCTAATTTCCGTAACAGATAGGTCGACTTCATTTGCATCTTTTCTCCATCTTAACCATCTAACTGCATTGGGTAGATATAGCTTGGTCTCCTTGCATTCATTGTTAGGCCTTTTGGTGTTCAGAAGCTGCCCGACCTTTTTTAATGTACTTTCTATTTCTTTGTCGCAATCTAAGTTTTAAAGCCCAGTGACTTGGGACTCGACTCGTCCATTCTTGACTCGTCAGGTCAATTCTGTGACTAGGAGCAAGTTTTATCAACTAGTTTTTTTAAAGAGAAAACAATATATTACCGGTCATTTGAACATAAAAAGGTGGTAGAATAAACTAATTACTTGTGTGATTGAAAAACAAGTAAAATTAGCATCAAGTGAAGTCATAACTGAGATTATTCACTCATGAAATACCTACAGACCATAAAATTGAGGAATCAAACTATTATTGCTACTCTACAGTTGCATACTTTTTTGCATAATTGAGTATTTAATGAATAACAACAAAAAACAAACACTAAAATCAGTATATTCAACATCTACCTGCATCTACTAGTTTGTTAACAAACTCAGCATGTTTGTCATCTAAATTAAAATTAGCATTCAAAAATTTATATTCAAATAGATAGAAAATTCATGTTTCACATCAGAAATTAACTAAATTGTTACTATTTGCTAGTTAATTACCAATCAGTCAATCACCCATTGATTACAAAAATGGTGTCTATCACGACTTTGATGCACAAAAGTTAAATTTCAAAATTCAAACAACCAATGTTGCAAAACATAGTATCTTAAATTGGAACCAGTATTCAAGTATCAAGACCTGTAGTTTCTTCAAACTTGAGTCCTACTCTCCAATGGTCATTTGTGGACTTGATTTCCTAAGTTGGCAGGGGATGTGAATGGCACAATTAAAGTGGAAGTAATGAGCTTGTTTTCTATTGCATTTTCATTTCAACATTCATCACCACCTTCATCATCAACAATATTGGCTTCATCAACGTTCTCAACCTCTATCTTTGATTCCCTTATGAAATCCTTCATTCAATAAAATTAATTTCAGTTAAAAATGTAAAGAATATCACAATGAAAGAAATATAATGTATAATAATTAATAATCACTAGTCAAAATTTCAAGTTTTTACCTAATCTCCTAAAACTCTTTCCATGACCCATTTATCCGTTGGTTATGCAAATGTATGTTGTCCAAAGAAATCGGATTAAGTCAAGTTTTCTTAAGTTGTCTTCACCGCAAACTTAAATTGTAATGGGCAAGAATCGGGTTATTCAGTTTTTTTTTTTTTTGAGCAATCTATTAATCTTATTGGTGTGAATTTAGTCAAAGGTACTCCAACTTAATTGGCATCTAGATGAAGAACATGTTTGACTCATTATAAGAACCAGCCCCAACAGCTAGTTTTCTTGCCCTTTCAGCTTGCTCAGCTGATAAATCCTTTCTTTATTGTCCCTTGTTTTTCTCTATTATTTAGTGACTGTTATCCCATATAAGTTTAGGTCTTTTGAGCCTGTTTGTAATTGTTTCCTTCAGCAATACATACAGTTCCCTATTCAGTTTTGGCACTTTTTTGTAATGTGTTGTTGATGTTCTTGTTTGCACTCTCAAGTGACGTAGCTGTTTGATCAAGTACTGTTGCTGCTGCAGCTCTGATTTATATCAAATGCATATTTAAAGTACAGATAACAGAACATATGATCACCTAAGCATCTATTTCTTGGCTTGTGCGCTCTCTAGTCATAATAGTTATTGAAGGACCAAAGTTCACAGGTGCATTTTCAAATAACCCAAGCTAAAGATTGGTAACAATTACAAACACTTGCATGTTCATTGAAACTTATTGTATAAGAAACAAGAATTGAGTAAGTAGAGAATCTAAGATTGTTGAGCACCTCTTTTCATGCCCTTATTCTCGTTGGGATATTTGGCTTTGAGTTTCCAATACATTGAGTTAAATCACGCCTAATCTCAGAATGCTTTAGCAATTGCAATAGATAATAACATTCCTTGGAATCTTAGATAAATGATAATAATAGTCAGAAATTTTTTTTAAAAAAAAGTATACCTTAGAAAATGTGGACTATGATGGTATCTGGAATTGGGGTAATGTGTAGCAGCATGTTTCCTATAGTTGTCAATTATTTTCCAATAAGGTTTGTATTTTTTCTCTTCCTTGTCATGTTATATCTTCCTTGGATATATCCATAGCTTCATAAAGGTATCTCATTGTAGGATTTTTTTCCCTCTATCTACTTGACTAGACGCTTTTTTGGTAGTTGATACTTGATTCTTTGTCTTACAAAAATTGGTATTCAATATGATTTATTCCTTCTCTTTTTTATCAACAAATGTCGGATTACTTTGATGTGTGCCATTCATTTGAAGTCATCATTTTTCAAGGATCAGTTTGATGTTGGAATAAACTTTAGATCATGATAAAATTAGTGGCAAATCTTGTTCTAAGTGGTTCTAGATAGCTCTTTGTTACCAAATTGAGTCCTCATCAAAGTCAATAAAAAGTATGGTTGTAGATAAACTTTCTGATCTTGTTTCCTTTCTCCACATATCCAACTATTCTTTTGTTTGCTTACATATTGATGCATAAGATCTATGTAGTGAGCTGCTTAGTGAGTCTAAAATATCTTTGTTCTCTAATTTTTAACATCTTACCTGCTGTCAGATAATTGGTCGCAATGTCTATGATTATTTGTATAAAATACCTATGGTTATTAAATTTTGGTGCATTTCATATATAAACATAATATCACAAAGAATATTAAAGACAAAATTCAATCTAGACATGGCCTTTTTATGATTCATTTTCTTCATTGATGTATTTTCATACATTTTGCATCCATCTATATAGTTATATTTATTAAAAACATATTAAGGCATGGGAAGCATTATATATATCACTGTCACAAAAACGCGTCTTATTGGAAAAAGACGCGTATAATACGGCAAAACATGAATAGCCATATAATACCTGTACAAAACACGTATTTTCTTAAAAAACATGAAAAACACGTATTGTACGCATGTTATACCTTTTTTTTGTGTGTGTTTTTTTTTCATATTTTTTATGATTTTTTATTTTTTAATAATTTTTAGGATTTATTAAATGTTTTATATTTTTTAAAAATTTGCCGAGATTTTCCCGTTTTATTCTCGAGATATACAACTTTGCCGTATTATACAAGTCTTTTTCCTCGCCGTTAATACCTGTCCACGTATATATATATCACCCAATGTACTCAACAACTCCTTGGATAAGGCTAATTTGTGTGTGTGTGTGTGTTCATACTAGCAACCACTCACATCTGCCAAGGAGTCCCCATGGAATTCTTCATACCATCTTGGTTGCCTTGTTCATACTTTATACCAATTTCTTGTGTTAGAACTTAGAAGTGCTGGATTGACATCTACATTGGCCTATTCAATTAAATGAGTAGTTTGGCATTTGTACTTTCACTCAAATCCCTTCTCTCTCTGCTTTTTTTTTTTGGTTGGCACTAGATGATTTTGGTGATGCTTGTCAATTTTGTGGGCCTAACACATTATCTTATGTTTGACGTTCTCTTCATGTTCCTATTAATTTTGCATTTGAGATCTCCCACTAAGTGGCTTATATCTATTTTCTATCATTTGCATGTTCTTCTCAATGTTATTTACCTATATTGTGCCTATAGGTTTGAAAAACCTATATGGTATGCTTATGGTGCACGATACACCACTGTATCTTATGCGTGTACAATATTGGGGCCATATTGTACGATAGAAGCAATACATTCCCGTATTGTATGATACAAGGACAAATTTTCATACTTCTTTTTGAAATAGCTCCTCCCTCCCACTTTGTAAATACATTTAAAAGATGTGGGCGAAAAGGGGGCGTGGGTGTTGCTAGTTTTCTAGAAAAATCGTGCATATGTTGGTGAGAACATTCTATTTGAAAACATTGAAATAATTAACGAAGAAAATGAGGATGAATATGAAGAAGACAATGATTATCATTGATATTTGGCATTAAATGATTGTATGTTGTGTACTTGTAATATAATCTAAAACACTTTAAACCTTTTATGGATACTTATTATGTTATTTTGAATCTATGATTTTTCGAACTGAATGTGTTGATATATCATGGTCTACAAATGATGTGTCATGAATGTTCTTTATGTGCAACAAATTTTCTATATAAAATACATTTTTCTTAATTTTTCCTGATTTTTTCCATTAATTTTACAATAGGTTATGCTGCATTTACAATGTATTATGATACGACATATAGGTTGGCTCAACCGATACACGTTACAATATGCTTTTTACAACATCGGACTTTGCTTTGTTAAACTAAAAAAGAAATCTGATCTGCATGCAGACGGTGAAGATCCCATGGAATACTCTGGAAAGATTATAGAATGCTCATGGAATCCAGATCAGATGTGCTGGGAGTACATGCGAGTCAGAGTGGACAAGACAACTCCAAACGCTTGGAATACATATACAAAGGTAACCCTTTCTTCTATCCTATGTCCTGATTTTTTGATCTTAAAAATGCTTAATGACATTTCAAACTACAGGTCAGGAAAAGCATCGAGGACAACATAACACATACTGATTTACTTAATGAGATAGATGAGATAATAAAGCTGCCAATGTATGCTGATAGAATAGCGAAGGAAAGCCACGCCCGTCATCACCATTCACATCCTGGCAGACGCAGGTGAAACTTGCCGGTGGATAGTTTAGCTTGCTGGTAGTTCTACCATGAGAGTCGAAGCATTGTAAAGTAGTAATTGGGGTTCCATAGTTTCTGTGCTTCATTCAGGGGCCTTTTCTCGTCCTGATGGATGCAGTTCTGCCTTGCAGATTTTATAACACAGCATTAGGGAAGCAAGGTTGTCTTGTAAATCATTCCTTGTGTTAGGCCTAGTCATGACGTAGTTTTAGATATATGGTAGAACACCTTGTAAATCATAAAGTTTTTCGTTGTAACGTAGTTTTGGTATCAAACATCATGCTGTAATATTTCTCCGGAAGTGCTCCCCGGGATCCACATCCCAAGAGCATGTGGTCAAGATTAGTCCAAATCACTTTCAGCGTGTCAGATGCTAGCACTTTCCGGTGGATCTACTGATGGTAGGAGGTTGCTAATTTCGCCTGCCTCGGGGGGCATCGGTACATATAGGTTCTCTAAGCAATGTTGTCAAAATCGGTTTGACTGGAATCAGAAAGTAAATCGAATCGAAATCAGAACCGTTTGTAAATCAAAATATTACAAAGTACTTGTAGTTTAAAAAAAGGTTTAGCAGTTTGGGATTAGAATGAGGATAAAAGGATAATTATAGTCATTAATGAGCAAAATGGAATAAAATATTTAACAAAGTAAATCACATGTTATATGGTAATTCTATGGCTCATACGTTCAGTCAAAGAAGTTGTCAATAATGTATTCAATTTTGTCGATAAATCAGGCGTCCACAACCAAATTCGCACGCCGGATCATTAAGGGCGACGTTGTGAGCTACAATGGATTAGAACAACGCACAATTCGCATAATTCAACAAGCATAAATTAATAGAAGACATACGAGCAGCACACAGGCCCAGAATTAATGAATGACAAAAAGCACGCCAAAGGACGATGAGGCATCGCGTGATTACCACCTTTATTTGGCGATTCAATTTGAATCACCCGACTGACCTAACTGTCTAATAAATTGCCCAATTTTAGGTGTATGCTGAGTCAGCCACTGCATCCGCAAAGGGCTGATTCAATTCGAATAGGCCGATTCAGGCCATTTTTAATAATATTGCCTCTAAAGGCGTGTTCTTGAATGGCAGGGAAGGCATCGGACAAGCATACACTCAGAAGTTCTTGCTCTTGAGATTCAGGACTGTTTAGGGACTTAAGTGGGAAGTGAAATACTTGTCAAGCTCTTGAGATTCAGGACTGTTTAGGGACTTAAGTGGGAAGTGAAATACTTGTCAATTAAACATTGCACGATTACCATTCGCAATCCAAAACAATAATGCTCCTGAAACTCGATTTACCAACCAACCTTTCATCACACCATCAGTTTGATCAGCTATGCTACGCCTCCATCCATCAAAGCACTTTTAAAAGGAATTACGATATAAGAGATTGGTTATGGTGATGCCCTTCGAGTTTTAAAAGGAATTACCATATAAGAGATTGGTTATGGTGATGCCCTTCGAGTTTGAGTGAGGTTGGGACACAAGGTCTGTCTCATACATTTTATTCATGAGACACACCCTCTCCACACGCAACAAGAAAATATGTTTTAGCGAGTGTTGCTAAAAAGATGAAAAAACCATTGCTAAAGGTTTTTAGCAATGGTTCAAAACCGTGCCAATTAGCTCTGACGGTTTTTCTTTTTAGCAACGATTTTCCTGTACATTCTAGTGTGTGTGTGTGTAGTGTGTATATATCTATATATATTTGGAGAGAGAGAGAGACAATACTAACTAATCCACAAAAAGTATTTTATTATCAAAAATTTGAAATTGTTTACAAATATTGAAAGAAATGCACAAAAGACAATTCTTTACAACTCAGACAAGCATTCACAACTTCTTTTTTTATATTTGATCTCCCCATTGATCAATAAAACATCAAATTGCAAAGCAGCGTGAGCATTTGATTCCAAATCTACAAGCCCCAGCTGAGTATTGATTCTTCCCAAAATGAGTGTGCTACTGAATGAATTGTTCTTCAGCTTTCGGCAGTTCAACATAATCAGGCCAGGTCTGAAAAAACAGGTGTTTATGGAGACCTGACAGGCCACTTTTAAGGATGCCTACGTTCTGATTGGTGATGACAGCAAGTGAACTGTTTGGCATGGCCATCCGCTGCACTTCAATGTGGCTCCTGCATCAGACTGGTGCCACCACCTGTAGGAAAGATTTGAACATATAACTTCAAATAGGGAACACAGAGATTGATCAAGATGTTGATCACGATCAGAATGAATTCTACGCATAAAGATGTTGAGCAAAGTTGCAAACCTTGAGTAACTTGAGTTTTGAGGCTCAAAATTAAATCCAGAAACGTGTGATGCTTGCTGCGTAGGTGCCTAGGTAGAGGGCGAGGTTTCATCATTCTGCCTGTTCTCTGTAAACTCTAATTTAAGAAACGAAAATTAAAAGAATGCTGTTAACTACAGAAAGGACCAAAGCCACAATTGACTGAAAGCTTCCATTAATCAGAATGCCAAAACCTCACCCCACGAGATCTATTCTTTGTTGGACCGAGTCCAATCACATCAGAAAACTTCCATGTGTCTGCTGGACTGCACTCAAACATTAGAGCAGTACCCTCAAGTCGCTCCAACATGCTCCCTCTACAAAGGCACAAAAAGGGCAAAAGAAAAGGAATTACATAAGGAACTGCAGAGGAACCTCAAAACGCCAGACAGGAAGAACAAAAATGAAGAAAACAGAAATTTACTAACTAAAAACTACCCGGAGATTAAAATTAAATACATACACCTCTAAATGTGTGTTTTTTTTAAAGGAAGATTCATATGTACCTTTTTGTCCCAAACCTGCTGGACCTACGAAACTACAAAGTTCAAATAAAGATTCTCTTGTTATATAACATGGATACTTTGAAAAGGTAGAAGTACCTGTGTGGATGTTTTGTACATTGTTGTCCATCCATATATGCTCTTTCAATAAAGGGAGCCTCTGATGTTAGGATAAGGTATTGCCTTTTACTAATTTCAACCTAATCGGATTCAAGGTAATTGAAGTCAGACCTGAACCTGGATAATGTAGGACTTATGTAAAACTGAATTCAGATCCAACTACCATAAGATCTAATCAGCTCAAATTCTTATCCAACCTAATATATAGGCTTATATAAGAAGATGCACCAAGTAGGAGAATTTTTTTTATGCCCCAACTAATCTTCCACATGAACAATTTAATGATTTAGACATAATAAAGGACAACGAAGATTTGCCAGCTGCTTCGACAGAAACATTTCTTTTCATTGAAAATAAAAAAAAAATGCCTAAAGCCAGGTGGGTTAGCAATGAGGGGAATAAGTACTCTTGATGGACGGTAAGGAAATAAATCAAAAATAAGATCTGGGCAATATTAATGCAGTTGTCAATTTTTAGGAAGAAACAAAGCCACTGAAAAAATAAGACTTTGATTTTCCTGACCAACAGTGGGCTTGAATTCACATCTAACAAAGAAAGCATTTCCAAGTCACATGAGAAACATTTGAAAACTGATTTGGCAGCAAACAGGTTTATTTTCTAATTAAATATCAGAAAATCAATTGTAGGACCAAAAATAGAAATTGATGTCTTGACTGGACATGGTGGAAGGTGGTTCGTGTGTAGCAGTCCACTGCACATGCACAAAATTCTACCATAATCTTCAGAAATTCGTTCCTACCAATCACAGACCTTTTCCAGCAGCAAAGTTTAGATATGATTCACTTTGAGAGTAACAATGCGCAGTGGATTGGAAAAGAAACTGATAGTAACGTTTGTTTAAAATAAAAGAAGCAAAAGATTCAGATTACTGGAAACTCACAGAGAGGATTCCTCAACCAGTGGGTACAAAGACCAGAATGGAAGCAAAAATGTCTATCAAGGAAAGATCAGTCAAAACTACTGCAACCGCTATACCAATGGTAGCTGATAAAAATGCTGACAGGGTCGATGAGGGCTGAAATTTTGTTGAAGAAGAGGGCTACAGGGTGCGTGCGTTTACGAATGGCAACCTACCTTGTAGCTGTGCAAAGGAACCCACGGAAGGAAGAACGGCTGCTTCTTCATCCTGGACCGCGTGAAGCACAGGTATGCTGGTGGACCTTCTCGCTGCTTCGGCTTCACCCTGCTTTGCTGACCTCGTGAAGATATCGCTGATTCTCCCTCACCTGCCGATCAATCTCTCCCAATCCCGCCCAGCAAACCCCCAGAATCCACACCCTCCCCCTTGCTCCACCTCGAAGCTTCCCCACATTGCCCGATAAAAATTGTCCAGCGCTCACGCCCTTTTTCCCTCTCCGACCCTCCATTCCGTGCCCTATCTGATTCTGATTCCTGACAGATTCTACCCGCGCCCTCTTTCATTAGAAATGAAGGTTCAGGCGAAAAACAAATAAAGGAAGACCGTTGGCTCTTCAAACCGGGTCGCATGATTCAAACTAGTTAACCATGCCCACGGTCATGTTCATGGGCGACAACCGTGGCGCTTGAGCAATTTTCTTGTAGTGTTCCTTGCAAGACCTCCAATATTCCATGAGAACAGTTTCCTAATGGCTATTTAGGAAATCAAAGCCCCATGAAATAAGAAGAACCTAGTCGCCGGCATGCTCCTTACAAATCTCTTTCTCTTTCCATTTAAACAACCAACTTCAAGAAAGAAAATAGTGAAGTTGTTGACACGATGTAGAACATCTCCACCCTCAGCACACTTGCTATTTGCTCCCAAAACTTTTGCTTTTCCAGGCTTACTAGTATTTTGTTCAACACCAACTCCACACCATGAGCCTGTGACCACATCCCAATCTTCTGTCTTATTATTAGTTACACTAGTCACCTTTGCTTGAAAAGTAAACCTTGGGGAGGTCCTCTCAAACTGAGGTTATCAAGCTGTATAAAAAAAGGATTCAACACTCATAAAGGAGGAAGTAACGACCAGTGTTTAAAAATGACAGAGTCAACTCGTTGATTCGGCCCTCTAACGAGTCAACCCAGTAAGGGGACTCGGTTTTTTGTCAAAACTCGACATGACTAGTCCGTGACTCAGTCTAACTCGGCTAGGCTCAGCCATGACTCGGCCGAAACTCAATTTGACTTGGGTAAAACTCGTTTGACTCAATGTAGTCCTATAAATAGTGTATTTTGTAATTAACAAGGTCATTTGTTTATTAATTACTTAAATTTTGACAGAAATCTGATTTTTATTGACTTGTTTTTTGTTGTTATATTGTTTCTCGCCTTACAGTTTTCTTTGAAAGATGCAATTATAGATCTTGTCATCAAAAGAGGTAATATAACTTGGTTATTACTTGATGGTATGAATTATGCATGCATTCAAGTTATTTTACAACTTTTTATATCTAAGTGACAAGTTGTATATCGTTTTTATTTAAAATAATAGTTAACAAAACACAGTCCGAACCACCAAGTTGACCCACCGAGTCACGAGTCAAGAACGATTTAGTCGAGTCCCCCGAGTCACCGGGTTTTAAAACATTGGTAACGACCCAGAGAAACCACTGCCAGCGGAGGTCTCCCAACCATGGAAGCCGAATATTTTCTTTATCGAGCTTAACCGAGCCGAGCCCACATAACTCGTTCATTTCTTAACTCGATTTCGAGTCATCTAACAAACTAATCGAGTTCGAGTAAAGTTTATCGAGCGAGTTCGAGTCAAGCTCAAGTTAACTCGACTTGCTGAAGAGCCTTCTCTACGTGTGACACCTTGACCAAAAACATTCTGATTCCATAACACCGGACCCGTGCTTGGAAGCTGAATCTACATGGGCATTTGAACCTATGGATCAATGGATACGGAAAGCCTGATCTCCATCTACTGGTTATAGGATGTTACTCGCAAGTCGCAACCTTCCATGACCGCTTCATTGAGCACCAAAGCAAGCTACTTTGAACTATGAAGAGCAAAGTGAATTTGGCGGAAAGTTTCTCCTGCCAAAGCCTATTTAATTAACAAAAAGCAAATGAGTATTGAAGACTAACCTTTGAAGAAGAAGCACCCATGAAGTAGTCGACGATCGCAACCCATTTGAAAGGCAGCTCATACGGTCATAGATCTCTTACTCGTTGTTCCGATAATCTCCCGCACTTCCAAGGAAGGGTGATGGAGAATCTTCTGATCTCACTTTGCCTACCACAATCCTTGTCCTTGCTCATGACGAAGAAGAAGACATATGTTACGCTTGCTTAGGGGAGATGAACCTGCATTTGGGCAGGGAAGGAACCCTCACTGTCGTTGTCATGGCCAAACACCAAAACCCCCTCATACATCCTCGTATCCCACCATGGAGTACTAGATACATTTCATTACGGTGCATGCACATTACTTCGTGAGATGTGCGCAACAGCTCAAGTACGCCTCCTCACCTTTATTTTGTGATGCGCTCAACTATTTGATAAGCAGTATTGTGTGCGGATCACACCTTGATGTGCATGTATGTAACAAGAATGAAAAAAATCATTAACAAATTTTAGTGACAAGAAGTCAGGAAAAGGAGAAAAGAAAGAAAGAAAAAACTGGATTTCTATCAGTTGCCAATCTCGCCAGCTATGCCGAACCCCTTAGCGTCAACTGAAGTGCATGTACTAAAGGCCATATATATACACACACACACACTCACACATAAATATGTCTTCATCAATCAATTGTGGTCCACCCTACTTTAGATAGATATCTCTACATTTGCCTGCGCTCATGCATTTGTCTAATGGAGAGAAAAAGATTGACAGGCAAGTGGTTGTCGATGAAAAACCCTAAATTGCTAAGCATGGTTGGAGATGATAATCCAAATTCTGCAGGAGTTGATTAGGAAAGCCTAATGAATGCCTTGTGATGTTCTTTACGGGACTTGCTTCAATGGTGGGCCACAAAACTTGAGGATTTGAGAGGTGATCCATCCCTTTCCGCTGTCATGGGGTTGCTGTCTTCTTTCTTAGCCATTCCCATTTCTTCTGTCCTTTTGCACTTTTAGATTGGATCACCAACAAAAATGAAATGAAATTATTGATCCTACTTTGGCAGATTTGTAGATTTATTCATGGGGATGGTCGTGATCTGATCATGTTGACGGCCGTGATTGGATGACGGTTTGAATGGCCGGAAGATTTCAGCTTTTTCTACTTTGATAGGATTTTTTATTTTTTATTTTTGACGTTTTGCTTACGTAACCAAACCAAAAATCGTCGATATCGATACCGTTCAGTATCTAATGCACGGTGTCTCAAGTGATGACCTCAGTCCGTATCGGTTTGCGTTGGCTTGTTTTTTTATTTTTAACCAAAAAATAATAAAATATATTTAAGATTATTTTAAAATGATGAAGTTATAATTTTTAGGCATTTATCTGCCAGTATCTTATCGGCAGAAGGGCCGGATGTTACAGGTACGATGCATATGGGCAAGTGGGGATTTTGACTCTATTATAAAACCAAACCATGTGCTTATCAAACCATGTACTTATAATGACCAGTAAGACTTGTAGTTTGGAGATTCAAGTGCACGACAGTTAGCAGACCTTTGATATGAATTATTGATTTTAAGATGAAGATTAAGTTGTGAATATACAAGCAACAACAGGTTTCATTTAGAAAAAAAAAACTCATATGTTCCCTTCTTCCTCTCTTCTCCTTTGAAAGACATTTTAAACTCTTGAAAAATAAGCTTGATTTTTACATTGACAGTTTAATTTTCACCATTTGATATCAACCACTAAAAAGATTCTCATCAAATTTGGCATACGACAATCTATTGGGTACCTATTTTCCTTTCAAAACATTAAAAAATATTTAAAAACTGACAAACATCTCCGAATTGGTCACTAAATTGAATCTGTTTTTGCCACTCAATCGATTTAAATCCGCCGATTCAGGCCTTTTCATAGAGTGCTCGGAGGCAGGGGCATACCCACGTCAATCAAATGCAAGACAAAGCCCCTATTCCTAAACTTTATTAATTTTTGCCTCGTCAGACTGTTCTACCTGTCCACCTCTCCTTCATAGGAAAACTAGGACCAGAAATCTGTTAAAGGGACATATTTGTTGCAACTCACTTTCCAGACCATTCACCTAATGAGGTGCCACGTTTACATCAGGGAAAGAGGAAAAAACGAGAAATTTTCCAAGTGTGACATTAGCAAAAAAGGTAGTTCACCAAGTTTAAGATCGAGCGGTTTCATGTTATGAAACCCACGCGTAAACTGGTTTTCTTGGGTGCAATTGCACCCATGTCCCAACGCAATACCAGGAACATCCATGCAATATACATTGAGCAGACACAAAGTTCTTTTTCTTATTGATTTTCAGAGATGATGAAAACTTAGGCTGGCTCCTAGGGCTCTATCAACCATGTGACGGAACATAATTGTACTGTTGAAATCTTGGCCTCTTTCAACTTGAAGGTTTTAGGCTGCGACCCTTCAATCAGAGGAGCATAGGCTTGTCGGATACGACGAACTTTTTCTCAAAATCAAATGAACTTTGAATTCTCCCATCCGCCAAGAGGGATTTTGCTTTCAGGGAATAAAGCCATCCGTGTGCAACTCTTTCAATCTCTACATTGCGACAAGACTAATCTGGACAACATGAACAGAAAATTCAGGAGATGAAAATGACAGCTTCAGGATGAAAGGAGGAAGCTTTAAGCTTTGCACTGCAACTGATCAACACAATTATGCAAGTCAATTATCGATAACTTCAGATTAATTGAATAAAGGGGAATCAATCCCCTGGTATCCATTCAAAAAGCAAGACACCATGTGGGCTGCCATGAGAAGAGAGGAAGGCTACCAGAAAGATGAGAGACTCCTGCATAACCAACTATAATGCATCATTGCTAATACATATACAAACAACCTTCATATTGTTCAACAAGGAAAGAACACTTTTACTGCAACAAACTATTGCCATCTACATCACAACTATTACTTATGGCCACTGTAAAACACAAAATGAATAGAGATAGTTATCACTCACAAGCGAATTTTGTGCCGAAACTGGTCAGGCAGATAGCAAAAGCTTGGAAGGCGGAGAGTGGTTGCCGGTAATCCATGGTGAACATGTCATCCCCTACTTTGCCAAATTGGAGGAGGACCAACTCATCATCTCCGATTTCCCCAGGCTGGCTCGGATCAACAGTTGCTACAAGCTGAAAATTCTTTACAGAAGCAACTGTAACACGCCCATGAAAGTTCAAACACCAACATTGTAGATGCTCATGCCACCTTGGGGCTTTGTTTTCGAGGATTACGTTTCCTGAGGTTGGAGTTGAAGTAGACGCTTCATGCCACGTACTCCTATCCTTTGTATGAGTACTACCCGATGTCTCTAATGGAGAAGGACAGCGAAGCTTGCAGTGCATTCTCCTTGGTCCTCTTGATTTTAACAAGTTGAACTTATATGAGACCTGCCCAATCTCATAATTTACATCAGGAACACGTGGACAGACTTGCTTTGGAGCAAACCTACGGCTGGTCTTACAGCCTGAAGGGCGGGCACCAGTGTATGGCTGACGGCTATCATATATAGTGAAATTCGTCCCTAGGAAATCAGAGCTGCAAAACATAGAAAACTATGTTAATCTCTCAATCGACATTTTGACAACTCGAGAAATTAATTCTTTCTAACAATCCCTGCCCTTGATCTTGAATTTCATTATTGATGAAACAAAGATTATAAAATAAAGCAAAAAAGCCTACACACTGAAAACAAAAATCCCTCACAGTAATATTTTGCCCCAACAATTAAAAGTTATCTTTAAATCAACTCTAAAAAAATCAAGATTACAAAATTGATGCACAACTAATAAGCAAAAGATGCAATGTTAAAATTCAAATCTACTTGAAGGAAAATATATTGTTACAAATGCCTCATAAGGTCCAGGAGATCATAGTATCCCAGTCTGAACATGACTCCTTGAGGTGAACATAAGAGGACCTCATAAGCCTTTAGGTACAAGCATTCTCCCAACCCCAAGAAAGAACCACATCAGTTCTTATCTGTAGATGCTATAGCCGGATAAAATAGGACGCCGAGTCAGAGTAATTTTACAGCCCAAGGTTATTTCAAGCCTGTGGTCTTAGGCTACAACAGTTTCAACGGTCATTTCTTTTAGATTGAACTGAACTTGCTGTTACCTCAGTTTTCCAACATATGCACTGCTGCCTGGTGATAAGTCTTCAGAATCAAGAGAAATAATGTATTCACTATGAGCACCATGCCTGTACCGTCGAGCTGCCATGAGGAATTTACCTTTCTCCATGGAGGCTGCATGAAATTAAACAAGCACAGGTGAGAGAAATCATATAGCCTAACTTCTATATGCTGGAGGCTGGAAGAAAATAGAGGTCCTGAAAAGGAAACTAAGCCAGCAAAGCCATGCACATACCAATAAAAGATTGAAACAAAAAAGAAAAGGGAATGTAACAGGATGAGGTAACAGGATGAGATAGAAAACCTTTCTTTTTACTAATTATCTTATTTTCTGATATGAAAGCCAACAGCTAAGACTCCTAAAAGATGTCCGAAGTAAGACATAGTATATGCAGGACTGGTAAAAGCAACTTACTTTGTGACAAGCCAAGATAAAGATAAAACGTTGAAGTTTTCCTGTTCCTCTTTATAAAACATTGGAGGGGAAGTTCCCGAGGTCCTGGCTGCATAAACATAATATAAAACGTAAGCAGATTCCTTTTCTGGTTAACTTCAAGGATGAATGCGAAGTGTTTAATGATTAACTTAAACAAGAGAAGTAATAAGCCAATCCTCTGAAGTAGGGGGCATGCTACGATAGGCAATACCATCTTTTATGCAAATGTATAAACAAAGATTCCTCAGATCCGCATATGGATGAATACTTTTTGGAGAAAAATGATGCTTCGATGAAACATCAATGTAGAACACTAAGAACGAGGAAGAATTAGAAAAGCTGGATGGAGGCCCTTGTATATTTCAATAACTACCTGCAGATGGAGAGTAACAGACAATGGTGTTCCAAGACTATCATTAGCTTGACCTCTTAGAACCAAGGTTTGATAGCCGGAGCTACTCTTAAAGTGAAATGTGCATGCTTGATTGATCTACAGTTGCATAGCAGATTCTGAGATAAAGAAATGGGAATGAAAACCAACTTTAATGATAAATTAGATGAAAAAAAAAAATGCACGTAGCCTGAAGAAGCATTTTCTAGACACCACATAGTATCAAGAAAATCCACTGGCTTCCAACACAGGAAAAGTCGCGTATCTCTTACTTGGTGGCACACCATGTCATTGGACTTATTGGCATTTGGCGTTATTTTTTGTGATTTTCCAACAGTACTTCGTTTTGTATCTCTCCGGTAATTACTGAGGCTTCAGTTTACAGCTTGACGCCGGCGATGACTGACACCTCACCTCGTTTTGTTTTTTGTTTTCTCTATTTGCAAAATGAGTGCCACTCGGCGCACTTCTCGCACCGAATTCTGCTCATAGAGTTGGAATCCATCAACCAAAGATCTATAATTTTTCCTTTTCCATCATTTATTACCTCTGTTTAGGAGTCATTGAGTTCATATCCATATCCATAGTAGTAAAGAAAAGACGCTTCTTATACATTGTATAAGAGAAGGATACAAGTACCAACCCGATGGTTCAGGTGCCATTTTTCTTCCTGTGTTTCTACTTATATGTAACAATTTTGCAAAGACAAAGCCGAAAAGTTTTATCCTCTGCATCCAGCTTCAAATCAAAGTGAATTAGTTTAAGAGTTCTCGTTATTGTTTACCTCAGAACCTCCATCACAATCACAGTCAGAAAAATTCCCAAGCAAACCACACGAAACATAATCCCCCTCAGCAAGACAAAAATTGTCCAATGTCTTATAACAAATCATCATATGCGGCAGCTTTAACAAGAAAAATTGAAGGAAAGAGAACCATATTCATTTGCGATCCCGAACAAATTGCAAAAGGCTGGAACAAGCTATAAAAAGGAAGAATCCCGTAGATCTCGGAAACACACAATGAAAAGGCTGAATCGGCTCCTAAAAGCAGAGAGAGAGAGAGAGAGAGAGAGAGAGAGAGAGAGAGAGAGAGAGAGAGAGATTGACCTGCTTGAGGGAAAAAGGAAAGGTTATGATGCCGCAATCCTTGGGAGGCCTGACCAGTGCTCTAGTGACCTCCCTCCACCTCCTGCAGACGGCTGCGCAGGCCACCACGTTCCGCCTCACAGGCCAGGCGTCGTCCCTCGCCTCCACCCTCTGTATGATATCCACCAGAAGCTCCGGCAGCAGCCTCCCCCATGTCCTCACCCCTTCCCCTCCGTCCTCTTCCTCCTCCCCCTCCCAGAACCCTTCCTCCCCCTCCAACAACTCCTCCTCCTCCCCTTCATCCCTCTCCTTGCCTCTGTTTCTCAAACCCCCTTGCTCCGACCTCAGAACCAGGAAAGGGACGGTCTTCCCCTTCCTGGAGAAGCTCCTTCCCAGAGATCCGATCCTCGCCAGGCTTCTCCTCAGTGACATTTTCTTCAATTCCCTTTCCTCTCCCAAACTGATTAGATTATGCAACCATTTAAAGGAGCAGCAGAAGGACTGGAGTGGGGGATGGGGGGAGGGAGATGGTGTGATGATGATGATGCTATGGTGGTTTCCTATGGTCATCAACATCATCATGCCATCACCATCACGACCATGTCGGATGGACAAGGAAGGGGCGGAGACAAGGGCGCCACCTTTGCCCCCGACGTCCGTTTCTATCATCACCGTCTCGCATACGGACTCCGTATCGGTTGTCTCGTATCGAAAGATTTAGGTGTTCCGTTTTTAAAAATTAAAGGAATTTTTCATAAACACCATCTTTGTAAATGACTGAAAACTCACTTAACCTTTCGTTATCATTCGAAACACATGTAAGTTTCTCGGTGGTTAATTAAAAAATCCATAAGAATATATCTAACGGATTAAATTAGTAAAACGGACAATTTTACCCTTTATTGACAAATATAACTAACTTTGTTAATACAATTAAGTTTTTTTCCTTCAATAAATTCTTCAAATTAATATATTCACACTTATTATTTTAGATATAATAAAAACCAACTAATATAATATAATTAACCTTAAGTCAGGAGGCTATTACAAACTATTGAATCTGAAATTGGTCTTTCTTGAAAGAACTTAGCTGGTACTTAAGGTTAATTCATGAAACATTGTTTGTCATTAACGGAGCAAAATTTATGGTGTATTTTTTACAATATGAAAAACTTAAATATCCTTTTATTATAATTAAACTTTCAATAATTTTTTTTAAGATTCAATAAATATTTTAAAATATATAATAGAATGAAAATAGTCTATTTTTCGAATTCGAGAGCCGTTGGCAGCTTTTGATAAAATGACCTTAGAAGTGAGGTGGGAATGGTTAAAGTTACAGAACCAAAGAAAAGTCGTCCCAACATGATATCTGGTGGAGCCACGTGCAGGCACGTGTGGGCAGCTACCCACACGGTCCCACCAAATTTCTTTAATTAAATTAATATTGATACTTTCAATAGTTATTATATATGTTGGTGCCGCTAAAGTTTTTTAATCTCATCCCAAGGAGCTGATGTGTTTACGAATACTGATTCAATAAATAATGCGTTTTAACTTAAATTAATTTCTTGTTTCTGTTGTTCACATTTTGACATTATAGGAGCTACTAACTTTTTATGATTGCAAAACACATTTAAGATTAAAAAAATCACTTTTAACATTATAGATAGGGTTAGATTGCACCCCAAAAATTTGTCTCCGCGACAAACAAGGATGTTATTGGATTCAATTTGAATTACATATACATCTAACCACATATATGCTTTTTTAGATATTCACATATTCAGATTCGAAACCGAATTTTCTAATTTGGATATCCCAATTTTTAATGAAATCTAACATATTTTCAAAAATATAAGAAAATTGAATATAAGATATTCATTTAGAAATAAATCTGACCTCAATTAAAATCCAATAAGATATTTATGTATATCTGACTGGAAGAACTATCTTTACATTACCCGCACTCATGGGCGGAGGGAGGGAGGTGGGGCCGCCTAGGCCATGGCCCCACCCTGGCCAATGAAAAAAAAATTACATTGAAAAAAATAATTTTTTTTTAATTACGCCATGTATTTTTTGGATTTGAATTCAGTTGGCCCTACCCAGATTCAAAGGTTGGACTGTCTGCCCGCCCCTGAAGAAAATCCTGGCTCCGCCCCTGCCCACACTTGAAATTGAGGAACATGAGAGAGAGCCGCCACCTAGTGTGTAAGTAAATTATTTTCGAATCACCTGATGGATGTGAACCTATATATACTAGCATTAATACATCAGAATTCCTCCAAAGTTAAGCATGTTTGGGTGATACTGTGACGCTTGATTGTTTGTTCTTTTAAGGTGCAATTGCACATCTTTTATTCAATATATATCGCACCACATCCATTCTCAAAGCTAGCTAGCGCCTATTTAATTAGGCATAGAATGGACTAACTTGACATGAACATACCTAATCATCTTTAAATAATAGCTATAAAGGCAGTCCAGTTACCTTATTAATAACTTGTGATACGTAGGCAAATAAACAATAAAATCCTTAGAAGGTGTTTGGTAAGAGAACAATGTGTTTCTTAAAACACATGTTTCAAAACATATGAACTGAATGTAACACCCTACTTTTAAAAATTAGTTTCGTATTGAAGATTATGAAAAAAAAATAATAAGGGTTTATACGGGACTAATTAAGTGATTGATTGTCCTGATTCCTAGTTTTTTTAATATTAAAACCGAAAATGCTCTTGGCAAGTTGGATCCAATAAACCAGAAGTCCGAATCGGATGTGAGAGGGGCTGAGTCATTACACCATTATAAATGTTTTTTTAGATCCATCGATAAAATGCTAGATATAATCACATCCTGTTTCTCGCAACAAAAACATGGTAATTCCAAGCACATGAATTCTAAAAAATGTATCCTAAGAACATGATATTCTTCTTATCAAACACCCTCCTAGTGAAGCTGTATCAGTTGAGGTCAAGAGATGCGCCTTAGCCGTTTGACTCTTTGACCTCCTTGGACTAGAAAGTCTTGAGTCGAATCCAATAACCAAGTGAGCAGAGCTTCATTTCAATCAGAGATGAAAAAAGATTACTAATTAGACTCTTTGATCTCCTTGGACTTGAAAGTCTGAAGTCCAACCTACTGGCTATTTCAAATCAAAGATGAAGAGAGGCTATCTTCAAAATCTGGTTGGTAGGGAAATCGTGGTTAGCTTCTTTCCTTGAACAAGAGGTCAATATATGGTTATCTTGTAGTACATGTAACATTATCTAACTTTGTAGATTGTATAAGCTATCTGGTGTGGATAACTTAGTCTAGCTAATTTTTTTTCTAAATGATTTAAGGGTATGGAATAAAATCTTTAGTCAAAGGATCAATTTCATCTAGCTAATGTCTTTTTCTAAATTATCAAGTGTATGGAATCAATTTTTTAGTCAAAGGACTAATATAAAAGATATGGTATGAATAAATTAGTAAAGTGCATCTCTCCTGTTGTTTGAAGTTGCATGTCCTTGTTCGCTTCAACTTGCATGCGTGCAAATTGTCCGTTTTAAGTTTTGAATAGAATAAAACCCTAATTGATGAGCTGCCTTGAGTCTTTTAGGCCTGATTATTGTTTGACGGAATTAAATATTGGTAGCTTAAACTGGAAAACTGAATGCTGACTCGGGCTATCCAGAGCCACCTACCTTAGCCATTTCTATACATCGAGTTGAGAAAAAAACAAGGAGAAAAAGATAATGGATATTTTTGTCATATAGTTTTTTTTCTCTCTCTCTTTTTTTTTTTCTCTCAACCATCTATCCTCATGGATTCGGCGACTCTTCTTAGTGAGCTAGGTCGCCATTCACTTAGCTTAAACTCGATCATTTTGCAAATGAATGTGTAAAACTTTTCAAACTTAGAAAATGTAAAAAACTTCATGTAGTTGAATTCTCAATTTGTAAATACACGTTTGATGTAGGCCTATCTGCACACGCAAATAAAGTATCTAATATTTAAATATGTAACTTTCAAACTACAATGGAGTGAAGAAGTTGAGAACGGGGTATTCATCAATTCTTATATATATATATATATATATATATATATATATATATATATATATATATATATATATATATATATATATATATATATATATATAGAGAGAGAGAGAGAGAGAGAGAGATTCATTTGCAATCTCACTATTGATGACGTTGAGATGCGGAAGAAACGAAGAAAGGCTTCATTTTGAATTGTTTAAGACAACCTTGCTTGTACCCAAAGCATATATTCTCTGGTTCCTTCTTTTTCTCTGAAAAATCATCCCACAAGACAAAGTTTACGAACCTAATTCATGAAACCTGGACAAATTATCCATCCTCTGTTAGTGGCAGGCCATGGCGTCGCGTATCCGCCGGCAATTTGTTGCGTGCGGGCATGTGCCATTTTTATGGCGTCAAATAAACAATGCTCCCTTGCCTTGCTCCTTGATCTAAAACTCTAAATATATTCGGTTGATTCGGCTTTACATTGGTTTGCAACCCTATACTCATTTTAATATAACTTACTGATTTTTAAATGAAATTTTCTAATTACAAAGTGATTATAAACAATATTTTTGTTACAGTAAAAAATTATAGATTACCAGCCATGCTTCGGTTGGCATAAAAATGGTATTGTGGTTGTCGCTGAGGAATCAAGTGTTCGAGTCCCAAGATAAAAAACAAATTTACAAAAAAAATTAATCGAACCAGCCCGATATATTACCGAGTCAGCTTTTTCAGGCCCGAGCCCGAGCCCAATTGAGCCGCATACCAGGTATATCGGGTCGGCTTTTTCGGGCCTGGGCTCAATCGGGCTGAGTACCTGTGGGGCACCCGGACCCATTGCCCGGGGTTACTTGGGTTAGAACATAGAACCAACACCATCTGTTCTTACACTTGACAGGTTACATTCTCCATCATTGGAGTCGGACCATCAAGGTACGACTCTCTTATCTATCCTTCTCTCTACCAACCCAGCGTTCAGTTGGCATAGCCTTTAAAAGGGCGAGAATAAACATGTGAATTTTCCTTGCCATCTTTTGAAGGTAAAATCTTAAATACTGGAGAGAAATCGTTCATTCTCTCTTGTAGAAAAACTAAAAAAATTGGAAAAGGTAAACGAGAAGGAATGAAGAGCAATGCTTGCGTTAGAAACAGTCTTGTATTGGACACCATCTTGTGTCTTGGTGCTTGCAATTGAAGTGTGTAGAATCAAAGCATAGGACTAATTGGTCGTGTATAAATTTGAGTGCATGCCAACGACTCGTCCTGGTTTTGACTTGGATTAAATGAAATTAGGCCTGGGCATCGGATCAGGTACCTCCGAGTTTGGGCCCAAAAGAATTGGTCCTGGCCGGCCTGATAATGTATCAGGATGGGGCCCGATTCAGCTGGATTTATTTTTTTAAATATTATTTTTGTTTATAACAATATATATTTTATCATAAAATATATTTTTTATTTTATACTTGGGAAGAAGCCCAGCCATACAATCAACCATTTTTACTATGCAAACAGCAAAAAAAAAAAAAAAAAGACACTGTGAAATAAAAGCCAAGAGCCTAAGAAAGCATCATTCTCAATTTCAAATTTTGAAGCAAGAGGACTGTAGTTGCCAGCAGCCACTTTACCAATAGTGACAATATTGGTGAAACCGCATGCAACTGCCAAAATAACAGTAGAAACATCAGCATTGAGAAAAGAAAGAGGCGTACACATTGTAAGAAGGAGATCAAGATCTGCATACACCAACGACAAATAGAACAAAGAAATTGAAATTTTTATGGTAGGAAAGCTATTTCTAACAATGCGCAACTAAGAAAAGAGGCCGAGTGGCCTCTCATTAATTTCCCCTGCCTTTAGAGTTCTGTTCTACGTCAGCATCAACAATGACAGTGGTGCACCCTTGAACTTAGTTACTATGCTCCACCACCTTAGGATACGTAGGCATAGCTCTGACATGAATGAAACTGGGGACATGTCTTTTCACATGCCCTTAACCCAACCAACTACGTTGTTCTTCCCCTGCCTTTAGAGTTCTGTTCTACATCAGCATTAACAGTTTGAGTCAATTATCATTCACCTGCATCAACTAAAAGGATCGGATGCAGGTGTGGGCAATCGCCCACATAGAGACACAAAAAGTACTTAGTTTTATATTCACATCAATTTTCTCTGTTTACACGTTGGTGCCCCTTAAAAATTTAAAATTTATTAATAGTGCCCCTTAGCTATAAATTTTTGACTCCGCCCTTGCCAATATGTCCTGTAAGCTCAAATGTCTGCTTTTGCAGGCATATCTGCAGATATATTTATAATTTGAGCTGCTAAAAGACAAGGGATGGCAGCCTTTTAGCGATAGCAAACAAAGAACTAGTAGCAGCGCAGAGGCCTGTGCATGTTCAATGAACTCCAAGAAATCCAAGAGCCATATCCTAACAATAAGACGCTGTACGAGAACTTCAAAAGATGAAGAATTTTTGAAGGTGATGTTTGTTCGGATGATCAAACAAACTACATACAAGTTTTATATCCTGAAGCCCTTGGGAACATTCCTTTTTAATATCATACAATTCCTAAATTAAGGTAGTGTTTGATGGCATCAGATCTGAGATCCGAAGATAAATTAAAAGTTATGCATTGTAACATCCTCCGTTTAAACCATAATCACAAATAACATCTCAGAGTTTTGAACGGTAAGATTTTTCTCGGGTATAATGCGGCGAGCTTGAAAAAACAAGAAAATACGAAAAAACCCAAGGATCTCCACATTATATGTAAAAAACAGTTGCGCATGTCCGACCTTCAATCTTTGAATCTGAGATCCTGTTGATCCGCAACGGATCTCAGATCTGCGGTGAAAGAAACACACCTAACAGGTTATATGGAAAGTACGATACTTCTTGCTAGCTTAGTCATACTGTGTCTTTCTAAAAGTTGAAAAGGTCTTAGCCTGCTGGAAAAAACTTTACTTTTATCTGCAGATGCATGCAAGCAGAACATGCCATGTGAAACACGTCTTGTCCAATCTATGCTAATGTTGGAGCCTAGTTCATCACATTCCAACATCTATGGTACACGGAATGGAGCAAGCATGTTCAAAGTTTCCATGGGGGCAGGGAGTTTGATGAAGATCATAGCCTAAGATTGTGGAAGGTGAGATTAGAATTAGATTTCTACTACAGGTCAATCACGCCAACTTAGCTTCTCTAAGCTGCGATGTTATGGAGAGAACCCGATCAATGGTCATGAACAAGTTTGATAAGTTAGCAGCGTCACCTTGAGTCTATTGTTGGTTTGAGGCCCTCGGGTTCGAGAAGTCCAAATTAAACTTGGATACGGTAACGATGACGTATGTTGTCATTAAGCTAGTCCCGAGTCAAGTTGGTTGTACGCATTAAGGCTGGGCGTCGAGCTGGGTACCCATTGGGACCTGACACTGTTTCGATCGGGTTCAAGTTTGGACCCGAAAAAAGCACACCGAGCCAGCCGAGAACTTACTTGACGAGCCTTCATTCGGCCCAATATATACTTTTTTAATATTATTTTTGTATTTTTATAATGATATATATTTTATTACGACTAATTTTATTTATGTATTATTTTATATTTTAAAATATATATTTTTATTTTAACCTCACCGGGTTTCAAGTGTTGGGCCGGGCTTGGTCTGCAGTTAGGAGCTGTGGCCTGGCATGCGCAGGCCAATATGCACCATCCCCATGCACCACGTTTTAGGCGAAAAAAGAAAAAGGATTTTTGGAGACTTGGTTCTTGTAAAAAGTAAGTTTTCACAAAATTGGGTAGTTTCTCACAAAAAAAAAAAAAAACCGAAAGTATTCACATGCATACATACGCGCACATGCATGTGTGCAATGCATAACACACATCAACACACACATCATTAGAAGCGGAGCAAAGGTAGGCATGGGCCCTGGCACTGCGTCAATTTTTTTTTCTTTAAATTAATTTACATATAAATTTCAAAAAAAAAATTATTATATAAAAATTTTGAAAAATGATATTTGGGCTTTAATCAAAATTTAAAAACTATAATTTCACTTACCTCATAAACAATTCCTAACTCGACCCCTTCACATCACCATTGACTTTGACAGAACTCACGAGTCAAAGTCAAGTTCCGACCCTTTTGATGCTCCTTGGTAATGGCCATGGCGTGACTTTGGGTTCATTGATTTTATACAAAGTCTTTTGGGTTCGTGTGAGGTTTGACCCGTTACACTTTTAAATTGAGCTAAAATTAGGAGTTGCATCCATCCCCATTTGTTTGACAAAGATGTTATGCTACCAATTTCGAGCAAACAAAATATTTGTATGTATAATATGTGACAGATTAATCATATATAAACCGCAAGAATGATACATGTACATATAATATCGATGTGACCAAGCATACATGTATAACCATCATTGTTGTATTATTCATATTCCAATGCTGTAAGCTAAGGTCAAATATGAGATCACGCGTAAGAGGAGGGTCCTTTGAATAGAACACGGGTTTAAGAGTGGGGCCTGGTACCGGTCTGACTTAGGCTGGGCCCGGGCCGTAATGAAGGGTCCCGGGTCAGCCCGACAACTTTTCAAGTGGGCTGGGTCCAATAATACATATAAAAAATTATGTTTATTGTATTTTTTACATTTTTTTATTTTAAATAAATGTTATATGTTTGGAATACATTTTTTTATTAAAATCAATCACGCCGGAGCCGGCCAGAGCCTGACTTTGAATCAGATCAGACCGGCCCGATGCCCAGCCCTAATGTAGTCACATGGTTTCGCTCAAATACTGATCTTATATTAACTTGTACAACAGGGATTGGATGTAAATGGTTCGGATTCAGGTCTGCTCTTGCTTTTGAGGAACTCGACTTAATCTGATTCAGATTCAGGATTTGAACCTCATTTCTTGAAAAATAATGATTCCAAATCCGACTAACATAAGTTCCTACGTATCTCTATATGTAAGCGTTTCAGACCTGTATCGGAACTTAGGGTTTGCTCCAATTCAGATTCGACTACGGGATTACATTGCGAATCAAAACCTGATTACTAACTGGATCTGGATTATGTTTTCAAATTTGGAACAACGGTTTTGAATTCGGATCAGAAATTAGAAAAGTCCAATTCATTTACCCGCAAGACCCTCCTCGGAAAGTTTCTCTGAGGCAAGTAAATTTTGATATGTGAAAATTCTCCAGAAAATATCTGTATAATCATGATTTCAAAACGAATTATAATTATATTGAGTGAGTATGGATAGGCTGCTGCTCATCAATATGCAATATTGTATCAACAAATTACATGTCTGATACGTAGTTTTTATGTTGAGAAAATGTTCTTATATACCCATAAATTAGTATTCTAAATAAAATTGTGTTGTCAAAATCTCAAAAAATGAAGTTGGTTCAAAAATGAATTTCATGTGGTTCTTGCTAGAAGCGATGCCTTCTCTTTCACGCACTCTCAAGTTTAAGGAAAGGAAATGAAAAGGAAATGAAACAAAAGAATACAAAGATTTCGAGCAAGTCTTCCTACATCTACGACAGCACTGAGTTGAGTTTTCACTATTTTTTGGACCAAAATAAATTACCAGAGATGATGGCTCTCCATTAAAGGAGGAGTTTAGGACAACATCATGTAAGTAAAGAATTACAATAATGCCCCTAACTAACAAAATTTGGATACATGTAACTCAAAGGAAGCTTATTTGATATACGTAAATCCAGAGAAATGCATTAAATTAGGATCAGACTCCACATTCCAGCAATTCTTCTCGCAATAGTCAAGCTTTGACGGAGACTTTCAATATCACATGAACTGTCATCCCTCATTAATTGAGGCCAAAGGAAAGTCAAGTCACATTGTCATTGGGGTCTTCGAACAATGAAAAAATATATGAAGACCAGATAAAAATAACCGCAAGGCAAAATATTTTGAATTTAGCAATATGTGATATGTGTTATTTAGAAGAATAACAACCCTAGTCAGGTCCTCGAAGTATAGTTAGGGGTGAACAACGAGTTGAGCTACTCAAGCTCGACTCGTTAAAGCTCGGTTCGTGAACGAGTTCGAGCCGAGTCATTTGCTTAACGAGTCGAGCTCGAGTTCATGAGTTGACTCGTTCAATAATCGAGTTGAGTTCGAGCTCAACACGTAATGTGGAGTCGAGATCGAGCCTTAATCGAGTTTGTTGAGCCTTAATCAAGTCTATATATTCAAACGAGTTTGTCGAGCCTTAATCGAGTCAAGTTCGAGCTCAACACATAACAGTAAATATCAATTTTATTCAAACGAGTTTGTCGAGCCTTAATCGAGTTGAGCTCAAGCTCAACATGTAACTGCCGAGTCTAGCTCGAACTGCTTCTGTCGAGCTATTCTCGAGCTCGAGCCAGGTCGAGCTAGCAGTTTCATTAGTCGAGCCGAGCTCAAGCTAACTGAACTGAGGCTCGTGTTCACCCCTAAGTATAGTTACATGTTCACGGAGATAGATGATTTTTTTTTTTCTTAGGGAGCACTATTTTAAAAATTCTCATTTCGTGCAGAGAGCAATACATATAAATAAACTGATAATTGTAAGACATCTATATAAAAATAAAAATAAAAATAAAATGTTAGGACTGGTGTGGGCTCTATGTAGCGGATGATCTCCCTGGATTTGAAGTCTTTTGTTCATGCTTGTCACATCCACTTATCAACGTCAGCACATGTTTGGAGGGTGTGATTCTCATCCCAAGTTTCTTATAGTTGATAATGCTTTAATCGAACTAGGCTCCTCCTAAAAGTCTCAAACTAAAAGAGCGCAAAAGTTCAAAAAATACCAAAAAGTTCAAAACATACCAGGTTCTGCCTCTTGTTGTAAACCAGTTCGTCCTGCCAAGTTTCGAGGGTGGAGCTAAAAAATTCTGGCTAAGGGAGACTAGTTATCTAATTTTTATTTTTAAGAGGTACCTCATGTAAATGAGAAAAACCGATATGAAGTTTCAATATAAAAATAAACACTTTTTGTGGGCCTGTATAGCCTATAGGCGACATCATGTCTTACCCATTAAAATATTAATGCGATTCATTGCATCACAATTATTCCATCACAGGGGAAGGGACCTTCCCTTCTATCTTATAATTTCATCGCACACTCAATTTTATGATTTTCTTGCGACCAAGAGACAAGAAAACCAGGATTTAAAATCCCTAACATCCAGGCTACCCTATTTTTTCATACTTTTCTGCCTAGAAAGGCAAGTTAGAGATATCGTCCACACAGGCAGAGCGAGGAGGCTGGCAGGGGGCCATCGCCCTCCCTCAAAATTTTATGTTAAAAATATAAATTTAAAATAATGCTCATTTGGGCCCTTGAAAATTTACAAGAAATGAAAAATTGTAAAAAATATAAATTAGCTCCCCTTCAAATAAAATTTCTAGCTTGGCGCCTGGTCGTCCACCAGTTCTACAACAAACCCAGATCCTTGATGATGGAATGAGGAAGAGAATTTCTCCTTTAACTCACAAACGATAGGAGAATGAAAGTAATGAAGAAAAATCAATTGAATTAATGGAGAAGGTAAACAAGAACAAGGGAATGCCTTTGATCCAAATGCAATCCATAACAAATCCAAAACACATTCAATAGAAATTTTTCATGAGGTGGACTGAATTCAAGTTTCTAATTTTGACACGAGCAGAAATATCATTTTTTAAAAATTTTATATAAAACAAGTGATTTTTTTTTTAATTTACATGTAAATTTAAAAAAAAAAATAAACTTTTTGAGGTGGGATCAGGGCCCAAGCAGGCCCTACCTTGGCTCCGCCCCTGGCAAGTACTGATCCAGTACGCGACCCAAACCCCAAACTTTTTATATCCCAAATCAGATCACGCCACAAGAATTTTTAGATCTTCTATTTGATAGTTTCCTCTTTAATACATTTCATGAAGAAGTTGGATGTCATGTCCGAGAGATCCGCAAAGTGTTGGATGCAAGACATGAACTAAAAACCAGACCCCTTAACGGACCCGCACCCCTAAAAGGTAAACAGAATTGCCAACATATCATAGTTAGGGCGGGACAAAGGAAAGAAAATGAAAGGAAAATAAATTCATTATTCGGATCATGATGCAGCTGGAATTGGGGCTCACCAGCACATGCAGGGTGGTTGCAGGCATATGCGGGTTTGTGTGAGCAATTGCCCGCATAGATTTCAAACGAATTATCTTGGGGGTGACTGACTTTCATGATGGGGTCAATATATTTTTTGAATTAAAAATTTTCAAACATCTAAACTTATAAATTATAAATTTTCAAAAATCTGAGGAGCAGGGTGGCCCTGCCAGCCTCCTTGGCGCCAATCCTGATCCTTATGATCATTATATGGCATTAAGTGTTACCCGAGTGGGACACTTCATCAACTAGGAAGAGGCCAAAGGAGTTGGGACGAAGCGTTTAGCTGGATTTGTTTGTCACACACATACAACATGACTCACCATTTTCATATTTAGGAGATCTGGTCAGGTGCTTAGCCAAGGTGGGGCCCACATGGGCCCTGTCCTCACCTCAAATTAAAAAAAAAAAATTCATGTAAATTTTAGAAAATTTCACTTGTTTTATGTAAAAATTTTGAAAAACGATAATTCGGCCCTAGTTAAAATTTAGAAACTTTAATTCGGCCTCCCTCATGAAAATTTCTGGCTATGCCCCTGGTATATCACCCATGCTAGCTAAGCCGATATCGAACTTATTGTTATGAAATAAGTTGGTTCAAACATTTTATTTAGTGTGTGTTTGCTTGATATCCTTAATACAGTTGTTGCAGTGTTTTAGGGATTGCCTTTACAAAGATTTCAAATGCTGGTTTGGGTATTCAAGAGAGTGAAAATCTTCTTCCTTCCCCCATCCTATCGGGTTCAAGGTTTGTTGAGGACATAGGTAATTAGCGGTACATTTAGAAACTTTAATTCGGCTTCCCTCATGAAAATTTCTGGCTATGCCCTTGGTATATCACCCATGCTAGCTAAGCCGATATCGAACTCATTGTTATGAAATAAGTTGGTTCAAACATTTTATTTAGTGTGTGTTTGCTTGATATCCTTAATACAGTTGTTGCAGTGTTTTAGGGATTGCCTTTACAAAGATTTCAAATGCTGGTTTGGGTATCCAAGAGAGTGTAAATCTTCTTACTTCCCCCATCCTATCGGGTTCAAAGTTGCTTGAGGACATAGGTAATTAGCGGTACATTTGTCAACTAAAGTGTTGTGTTAAAAAGAGCAAATGCGAGTGGCCGAGCCAAAAAATTTGTTCAAAGGGACATTTACCTTAGTGGGTTTGGTGCCTACGAGACATTAACGTGAGTTTGTCGTGGGCACCCTATCTGACTGGACCCAGATCCAACCCCTACATAACAAAAATTTTCAAGTACTGGTGTTGGTTGGCATCGGCAATGGCCCGCACCAGCCCACACATGGCTCGGCTACTGGCAAATGCTACATAATCTAAACCATCATGCCGACCAACTGATGCAATGCAAAAAGGGCAGGTACATATCGTGATGGCCAGCGTGCAAATCCAAGGCGCGTGCGCCATGGGCCCATAGCAGACGGAAATGTCTAAACGGGCCGAGCCAAACGAAGCCAACTTCCGGTCAACAGCTTGGACAAGCGGGGCTAGGAACATGGCAAAATGAAAAAGACAAGGCGGAGCCAGGCCTCTGTTTGCAACTATATCCTTGGTTGCTTCTGACTTGGGCCGCTCATCCCCCTTCCCAATCAAGCCATTGTAAAGCCGGCGGCAACAAGTACTTCCATGGGCTCCCCTTTGTTTCAGCCCACTTGGAAGGGAAAATTGGACTTCCATAAAATGACCAAAATACCCTTATGCAACAGAAGTAGTAGAGACACCCTCATATATATATATATATATACATATATATATATATATATGAGGATAAAAAAAAAAAGAAAAAATACTTTGCTGAAAATACAAAAATACTCCTAAATCCATCCAGATGTGGTGGACTTTGAGAGGTCCGAGTGGCTGATGACCCGAGCGTCGACCACATTCATACGTTTCTGGTACCGCTGCATCACAATGAGCTTAAAGTCTACAAATTTTGTCGTGAACCATGTTGTGGCTGCTGCGGACAATTGCTTACACCAACTTGTAAGATTTTGCTTCATTTACGTAAAGAAACTTCATTCGTTTTTTATTTTTTTTTTACGTATAACTGGCCCGTTAAAATTTATTATGATAGTGCTGCATAGTCACGAATTCCTAGCTCCACCGCTGGCCATAAAAAAAAAAAACTTCATTTTGTGCTCCTACAAGTATATCAGACATGGCCGATATATATCTAGTTTGATAAAAAGAATGTTGTGGCAAACAACAAAGTAGCTTTTGTTCTTGGGGGGAATACATGACATAAAGTAGAAACTTGTGGTTTGTGAAAGGTGAAGTCACTTCCTTCCGCCCACCCCTACTTTTCAGGGTTGTTTCGGGACTTTGATAGACCATTCAACTCGAGTGTTGCATATGTCACTAAGTTAACTAGTTGAGTTCTTCTGTTTCAAGCTTCTGTTTATTTGGGCTCATTTGTGAAGTGAGCTGCTAAGGAGCAACTCAGCTTGAGCGTGTGCACGCTTGTGGCTCAAGTCTAAGACTATAAATGTGTTATTGTATGCTGCCAACTAATATACGGTATCTATCATTTTTTAAGCCATTTTATTTGTTATATACGTAATCAGTTATTTATTTATTTATTTTCCTAGCTCATGTATTTGTAACCTTTTGAAATAAATGTGTCTGGTATATATGTATATAGTATCTTTTTATGCTTGTCTAGTCTCCTTATGTTCACTAAATTAAAATGGCAACTTTGCAATATCAATTGAACGGTTTGTGAATCGCATGCAGATATATAGTTTGTTTAATGGTGCAGATTCATATATAGTTGACATATGCGTTTAACTCATCCAGTAAGATTTAGGGTGCATTGTTCAGGGTAAGAGCTTATATAGATCTAGATTGCACTTTTTTCCTTTAGTTTTGTTAAAAAGACAGTTGAGACCACGTAACCACCCAATAAACCCAGCACCAAGAAAGCCGCAGCATAACTGCTCGTGAAAGTTCAATCTTCAGTTCAATTCTCGTGAGTGTTATTCATTTGAACTGTAAATGATAAATGCACGACACTCTAGTTAACCGGTGTCCCGCTTCCCACCCAGGCCCTGAAGCAGCCTTCCACCCGGTAGCCAGGTGATAGGGTGAAAAGTTTGGGTCCTTTTTAGTATCTCCCCAACAAACTCTCGGTGTAGTATGTTTGATGCTTGCCATGCATCATCCACCCTTAAGGGTAAAACGGGAAATGTCATTTCCTATTCATTTTTAGCAACCATTTCTATAATTTCAGGCACACATCAAACATGTTCTAGGGCATGCTTAATGATAGAGAAAAATAAACACAGCTGCACATGATAAAAGCCAATAAAACATGGCTATCTTGTTAATTGCTCGTCGAAAACATGCACATTGATGTATTTTCATGGCAGGAGGGGTTGACACCTATGCAAGGGGGATGCTTATGTTTGTTCCTAGAACCTGATCTCAATTTAGATATTCAAGTTTTAATACATCTCCCCTTTTTCCCGTAAGCGAGAGGTTCATTCCTACCACCCAGAGCAAAGCCCGAAGCCACCCCCCCCCCCTCGTTTGAGGGCTAGAAAGAAGGGAAAAAAGGGTATCTTAAAGTGCATTGAATTCCAAAGGTAGGCATATTGTGTCGGTCACTCGAAAACAATTGAAAAATAAATAAAACAGTCGGGATGCGACAATGGATGGTGCCGTGAGCTAAGTTGGCAAGCGAACACCGCGATAATTGACTGCCACGATGGTGTGGGATCCATTCAGAAGCTGTGATCAGTTGGTCGCGAGGGCCCCAAATCAAAGAGCAAGCCCATGGGCCATGGCAAGTGGGTGCAGCCGATCACCTTCTTCTTCTCCTTCTCCTTGTAGGGATGCAAATGGTAGGACTCCAGTTGGGCCCCTGTACTGCCAAAGGATGGCCTAACTGGAACGTTGTATCTTCAGAATCAGATTCAGCATCCCGAGGTAGATGTTCCTACCCAACGGGCATGGTCAGATTGCACGCAGCAAATATATATATATATATATATATATATATATATATATATATATATATATATATATATATATATATATATATATATATATGCATCAAGTGAAAGATAGGGTATTTTTGAAAATTTTTATAAAATAATAGACATTTTTCATTTTTTTTTACATTTTTTTTTACCTTTCTAAAAAGCTTCATTTTATATTTTAATAGGGGCATTTTGATCATTGCATACATCTATGCACCAAAATCAGGGGTGTGCATATAACCAATTTTGCAGGCATGAGCTCAATTAATTTGGCCTTTTCACGTGTATGTGGTCAGGTTCTTAGCAGTGGCGGAGCTTCAGGGAAAAACAAATTTTACCACATAGATTTTACAGAAGATTTCGCTTAATAAGCCCTAATGAAAATTTTAAAAATTATATAATGCCCCCTTTAGGAAAAAATTTTGACTTCACCATGGATCTTAGTGGTCATTTCTCAACAGCGTCCAATGAATCTGCTTAAAAAATTGGGTCACATTCATGAAACATTTGGAGCACATTCATGAAATACTCCCGTGAGCAGGAAGTTCTGTTTTAATTCACTTGGTATTGAACTTAGCTTAACTGCATATCCTTGTGTACCATACAGGCAACCCTGGGTTTAGAAGAAAGCCGCCAGTTTTAATCAATGATAGAGCCAGAAATTTTTGGTGGATATACCTAAAATAACTGACGGACGCCGGAATATAAATAAGCAAATGGCTGGGGGTCAACTAAATATTTTGCATACTAATTCAAAAAAATTATCTTGCACCCTTCAGATACCTAAAATAACTGAGGGATGTCAATATACAAATAAGCAAATGGCTGGGGAAAGCTAGTATGTAGATAAGTATTATTTTGTGGGACAGTGTGGACAACTGCCCACACAATCCTACATGTGGCTCTGCCCCCTCTTATTCCAAAAGAGCCACATGGATGTTGAATAGCCATTACCTCCTTAAAGATCTTACGTCAACATGGATATAAATGCTTCTGATGTATCTGATCACTTATCTGACTTCAAGTCCATTTAGATACAGGCAAAGGAATTTGGACATGATTGTTAATCGAATTCAGATGCAATATGCAGTTTCACTAACGAAATCCAAGTCCAAGTTAGATACTTCATAAGTGGGATCACATAAAGATGTGACCGGATTTCATACGAGCGTCACTTTCAAGAAAATAGGGTCCAAGCCGCAGTCTGAATCTGAATGCACAGAGTCAAATTAAGCTGAACCTAAGAAAGGCAGGATTTGATCGTTCAGTTAAGACCCACGTGCAATCATAAGAAGAAGTTGTTTGATGCCAATAAAAAATTGTTACTGTTCAATGAAACTTATGAACCCTGTGACATAGTGTCACGTGAATCGATCCCAAATTTTGAAGCAGAATCACTAAACAGGGGCGGAGTCAGGATTTTTTTTAGGGGTAGGCCGAACAGTTCAACCTTTGGATCTGAGTGGGGCCAAACTAAAACCGAATCAAAACAATACATGGTGCAACTAAAAATTTTTAATTTTTTCGATGTATTTTTTTTTTTCAATTGACTGGGGTGGGGCCATGGCCCAGGCGGCCATCCCAACCCTACACCCATGACTAAATAGTAACAACATATTACGGTGTTTCTGTTTAACCAACGGAACAATATATAGCTGGTACATCAATGTGGCTAAAAATTGGAGTGGATTCATAAAACACCATAAAAGTGTTCATGAATCTTTCCCAACTTTTTGAGACAGCTTCATAAAACAGTAACAAATTGTTTCATTTACCAAACGGGCTCCAATGGACTTGGTTGTACGCAAACTGATGAAAATAGTTTTGATAATAGGCATGACCCAATTATTGGTCCAATAAAGAAAAAATCGTTATGCATTCATGTGTATATTTACAGGAATACTAATTATTGAATTAATAATGTCACACATGTTGATGTCTGGATCTGCATGTCCAAATTCTTCACTTGTTCATCAAGGACGCAGTACCCTCAAAATCACATCTCCTTGAGAGAGAGAGAGAGAGAGAGAGAGAGAGAGAGAGAGAGAGAGAGAGAGAGATGTCAAGATCATATGAAGACCGAGTATAGTAGGTGAAGCATCTGAAAGACCTTAATGACATCTGAATGAACATGTCCATTCTTTTGTTGACAAACAGCTTCACCTTCTCTTGTTCACATCGAAAGAGGAAGAGCAAATGGGTTATGGAACAAGGAATCCAAGTCTTGTCCATTGGAAAAGTAGGGAACAATACAATTCCCAATACATGATGTGTACATCCCTTGTACCCATCCTTCTTAAGTTAATGAGTTAAGGGTGACCGCATCTTGGCCGGTTATAGTTAAACATCAGAACCAGAAAAGTCACTGCTTAATTGTTTTCCTCCAACCGTTAGGATGATCTCTGCTATGTTCAATAAACATGACGTAGTTCCTTCCTATTCAAATTAGGAACCCAATCCGTTCAATTAATCGCACATACGATTGAATAATCATACTGGATTCATCATATCTAAGTCTGATATATACGATCATGAAGCCAAATAGAAGCCAAATAGTTTGTTGCATGTTCAAATGCAATTAAGCGTGAAATGATCACAAAATATTCTTAGAAACATTTACTCCAATCCAGCATGCATTACTACCTGGAATCAGAATCTAAAATCTTTTGGGTGAGTTAGAATATTCCATTCTACTGTTTTTCTGAGAAAAGAAAACCTTGTCGGGTATCCCAAGAGACGCCTTTCTTCCATTCCCTTGAGATACTAGGCTTGCTTTTGGTGCCTTGGAACGATGCTTCAGCTATGTTTCAACTTGCATATTGCTGCGGTCCTTTTGCAACATAAGAAATTGATGCTATGAGAATTCGAAACAGATGCTGGCCGCTTACCAGCCTCACTCTTTTTGCAGCATTATATTAGTTAATTTAGATACAGTAAGCAAGCAACTATATGCACCAAATCAGTGAGTTTATGTACGCATCTAGCTATGGAAATGCACCGTAGATCTAGGTGAGTTCATGGACTTTCCAATTAATGAAGGCCACATTCATTTCGATGCCATTCATCTCTGCAAGAAATGAATATCCGAAATATCCATTTTTTTCTGTCCTCATTTTGATAGTAAAAGGTAGGTTTTGCTACATCACTACTAGTTTAAATTACATCCTGGTGATATAAATGGTACTTAATGGTCATATATATTGCGCAAAATGACTGATTCACATTTCATGGCCTAAGGATATGTCCATGTCTGGCTTTCCGTCTATCAACTGAGATTATATTTGCAAACTTAAATGGAAAAGGACAATATGAAGATATCCCACCAAAAAAGTAAAAAGGAACAAGAAGAAAAAACAAGAGGAAGTATATATATAAGCCTAAGGAAGGGATATTGAATTTCATTAGAGGGATGCAGAGTAGTGCACGCAACAAGGTAATTGTCACAGAAGGCCATTTGAAACATCTATGCATGCAGACTGAACTTGTTGGCGAGAGGAAAGGGACGAAGGTAGGGCCATGATCACATGCTGCTGAGATGGGTGACCTTTAAGTTTCTCATATATTTCAACAGAAACATGTCATGCTCATATTTTACAACAGAAACATGTCATGAGCACCTGCTTACGACTTTCTGTTTGCAGGAGTTGGTACATAAAGTTTCCGATGGGCACTAGTATAAAAAAATCTTATTAAGTTAGTTATATATATAAATCTTATTAAGTTATATATATATGTGTGTGTGTGTAAAAGGATGACTCTGGTTATATGAAATAACCCAATCTTCTAATCAAGACCGTTAATTTAAAGCAGATAGATGTTCTAGAGAAAAACAAGGAGAAAAAAGTATAAGCTAATATTAAATGATGCAAATGCTTATCACTTTTTTCTCTTCATTTTTTTTTAACCGTCCATCATATTGGATCAAACGGTGCAGATTGGATGCTTGGGTGAAAGAAATGTATAGAGAAAAAAGTGGAAATTAATACTAAATGAAAAAATGAGTTTTTGGGCCGTTCTTTTAGTATAGCTGGTTATACTTAGTGTGTCATCAATTCGATGGTGTGGGAGCTAAACCTTGAAGAGCATGTTGACTCTCTCTCCCCCCACCTCCCTAGTAATACCAGATGAGTGAACTCTCACTAGATCATAGTGGGTCTATCATCAGTTCGATTTCTATGAACACTAAATTTTGAAGGGTAAGTTGGCCTCTCTCCCTAGTGATACATCATCAGTTAACGAGACCAGATTGAAGATAGTAAAACTCTCCTCCCCCTCCCCTTTCTATGACATCTTCTCAACTAAATTCTACCATACTGCAGTTTGGCACTCAAAATGACCAAAAAGCCCTTAAATTAAAGAGAAACCCCCTTGAAAACTTAAAAAAGAGAAGGGAGAAAAAGCGTTTTCTAACATTACCTTTTCTTCTTTAAAAAATGACCATGTCTCTCTATGTGTGTAAATGATGTTTTCTGAAATAGCGTCACTGAAGATCCGATAATATTTGGACTTGCAGGACAGTTTTTTTTTTAATAGCATCATCGGAGACGTAAATAGTGAATAGAACCTTCAGTGACATTTTCAGGAATCACTGCAGACCTAGTGCTGGGAAACTCCTGAAGATGCAATATTTGCTGGGACCTTCAGTGACATTCTTTTCTGAATAAATATTGAGGCCATCAGCCGGACTTTATAAAAATAGCGTTACTAAAGTCAAATTCTTAGACCACAACTAGCGTCAGCGGGAAAACACATTCACTAATGTTTTACAATCTCATGTCAAATAAGACATGCGCCTCTTACGCTTCTCTTTCCGCATCACTGAAGACCCAGTCTTTAGTGTCGATTTCTTTTTGTCACGTCACTAAAGGAATGTTGTTTTGAAGTGAGCATTTTTCTTCTTAATACTTGAACAAGACAGCGGACAATAGACCTAATGATAAATTAAGTTCCACTTTGGAGATTTTTTATACGAGTCGAGATCAAGCTTAAAAATAAGCTCAAGTTTATTAGCGAGCCGAATCCAAGTCTACTAGACTCGAACTCGATTATTTGTTTTCTTCATTAATGTTTACATTACTTTTTAGTTTTGGTTTTTCGCCTGTCAACTCACTTCTCTTCAACTGCATTACTTTTCCATTTCTTTTACCATCAACGTTACTTTTTTCACCCGTTTTAATTTTTTTCCTCTCTTTTGCTCTCTCTTCACCCTCAGCAGTACTTTTTCACCTGTCATTAATTTTTCCCATCTCTTTTTCTCTCTGCGCACCCACCTCCCTTCATTCTCACCCATGGCTTGCCCCACCCAAGACAATGAAAAAAAAAAATTGAAAAAAATAATATTTTTTAATTACATAATGTATTTTTTGTATTAGAATTTAGTTTGGCCCTACTCGAATCCAAAGATCGGACTGCCGGCCCGCCCTTAAAAAAAATCCTGACTCCGCCCCTGGTTCCCATCAATCATCACTCTTTCTCCTTCATCCTCATAGCCGCTTCCTCCATCCTCCGGTGATGGCAGATGGTAACATCCATCGGCCATGGCGACGCTGGTGATTCAACGACCAGCAATGGCGGGTAAAACCAAAGGGAAGACTTCTCTGACTCCTTCCTTCCTCTTCTCATTTATCTCTCTCTTTCTCTCCCTAGTTAGCGAGGGTTCTAAACCCTCTTGCTCGAGTGAGGGCTTTCCTAGTTCTTTACTTAGAGCCCTCGCTCTAACTGCTCAGAACCAAGAGCCGTTGCTTGGTGCTTGGGTTCTTTGCTGGAGCTGAGTGAGTTCTCTGAGCACAGAACCCTTGCTCTCTTGCTCTGTTACTTGCTCTCTTGCTCGATCAAATGAGGGCTCTGAGTACAAAATGCACGATCTGATTTTATGTTTTTTAAAGTTTCTGTCATTGTTATTCTTTTGTTTTTCCAAAGATACCTCTAAAGCCCCTCTCATCATCTCGCTTATGTAGCCATCTCTGCCAGAAAATGTAGCAAGGAAGAAACAAGTCATGCCTCTGCTCAACCTAAACGAGTTAAACAAGTCCAACTCAAATCAAGCTTGAGTTCCTTCGTTGTCAACCGAGTCGAGTTCGGTCTAACTTTTGAAACTCGACTCGAGATTGAGTTAAGCAAAATGAGTGTCAAGTCAAGTTTGAGTTAGCTGAGCTCGGGCTCGACTCAGCTCATATACAGCCCTACCTAGTGCTGGGAAACTCAAGTGGCAGCTGATGACACAATATTTGCTGGGACCTTCAGTGACATTCTTTCTTGAATAAATATTGGTACCATCAGTAAAATCCATTTCTTAGACTAGAGCTAGCGTAAGCGGGAAAACACGTTCACTAACGTTTTCCTATCTCATGTCATATAAGACATGCGCCTCCTACGCTTCTCTTCCGCATCACTGAAGACCCAGTCTTTAGTGTCGATTTCTTTTTGTCGCGTCACTAAAGGAATATTCTTTTGAAGCGCGCATTTTTCTTTTTAATATTTGAACAAGATAGCAAACAATCGGCCTAACGCTAAATTAAGTTCCTCTTTGGAGATTTCTTATCGTCCATAATTAAAGCAGTCAGGATTTCTACCTGACTTCAAACATGCCGGCAACGATACACATATTTGCAAAAAATTTCTATTTTCAAGAGGAAATAATTAAAAGCGGTGAGCACGAATGCAAACTCAAGGCTATACGCCCTTCGAAAAACAAATAAAATAAAGATTAGAGATGTCAACGGTTCGGACTATGATCAGATGCATGTGCTCCCTAGAAAATTTTATTAGATGGATAGTCATGTATTCGGATTTGGATTAATCAGGTCCTAAGTCAAAGGAATAAAAGGCATGTGATATCCTAATATGGTCATCAAAACCGTAACTACATCTGATCCATAGTTCTCTGAAGACCGCAATACGTTCAACATTTGAGTTGAGTGCAAAAATATTGCAATTGAAGCCTCTCTCTCTCTCTCTCTCTCTCTCTCTCTCTCTCTCTCTCTCTCTCTCTCTCTCTCTCTCTCTCTCTCTCTCTCTCTCTCTCTCTCTCTCTCTCTCTCTCTCTCTCTCTCTCTCTCTCTCTATATATATATATATATATATATATATATATATATATATATATATATATATGCATGGTCTGACCTGGCTTGATTCCAAGTCGGGCTTGAACCAGCCTGGAGCCTAAGTCCATGGCCTGGGCCTGGGCCCAGCCAGGCCTGAACCAATTTAAAAAAAAAAAAAAGATATATAAATATAGTATTTATGACAAAAAAATCTTCATTGGGTACTGGACCAACCCCCATTCTTACCTCTATCAGGGCATCAAAACATCCTCCCAAGTACTAGAGATTCACAATATGTGCATAATTGACATCATCTTGATAATTCGTCTCCTCTTTCTATTTATCGACTGTTAATTGCATGAAGAAATTGCATAGAAGATCAAGGGGACCTTGAGTTCGTTAAAAACAAGCGAAACTAGTTTTGTTCAATATTCCCGCTGTCATTCTAAGAATGAATGTGCTCCTGGTGACTTGATAGAATTCGAAAGTTTCAGAAAGAAAATAAAAACGGCTATAAGATAAAACAATGAATGAGATGAATGAAAACGTCGTGCTTAAGCAGACACGATTTGAGACGCTTTGTCATGCATGGACATGTTTGATGATCCAGAAGAATGTTTTCTACAAGAAGAACTCTAGAAAATTTTTCCGAAAAAATTCTTCCTCATTCCATATTCAAGGACTGTTTGATATTCTGGAAGCATAATTCCAGAATATCCTCTCCGGTGTTTGATGGGTCAGATGCAAAACTTTTCCATCATGCGAAAGTTTTCTTCTAAATGATTGTCATTATATGTATGTGCAAGGCAAAAGAATCATGTAGAACTGATCAAACTAATGACAACTTTTGCTTCCAGTAAAAGGGCCCATGTGCATATTCTGTGTGAAAATATGCTAAGACAGATGTCTACAAACCTATTATGTTCAACCAGACCAGAAATCCCAAGGCACCGAATGCAGACCTAGTACCCACCCGTTGACAAAGTTGTTACTGTCCCATGCATATAGCATAGAAATAAATTAGGATAGATGCATAGACCACTATGTTATCATGGTCCATAAATCAATCCAAATCTTTAGGATAGATTAAGAGGAGAACAACAACTTGATACTGTTGCCAAACATGCTCTAAGTCTAAGGGAATATAGGAAAAGATGGGGGCCTCAGCTTTCTTGTCGGGTGGTAGGATAAAATAATCCTCCTGCTCACCCAACCAAACCATGAATCAACAACATATAACTAATAACCCAAAAAAAAAAAGATATCAAAAGACATAAATCATGAACACATCCTGCATTGAGACTTAAATCGACAACATTTAATCATAGATGATGTGCAAGACCAAATCCAAATGTGACACTTTGGCTGAGAAGCCAAGATTAGAAAGCAAAGACAAGATATCCAAATTGATGCTTTTGTGTACAGAGAAGAAACCGTGTATCACCAACAGTGAAGTCTCTCGTATGACTCGGGAAATGAGCCGATTCCTGCAATTTCATAACAGGAACATGCCTTTGTCCATACATAATAGTTTATGAACTCAAACATAATATCATAATAAACTGCAGTAGAAAAACATAACTATCACCTGCCAAGCTGAGTTGGAAGGTCACTAGGTCCCAAGACATCAGAGCTCTAGTGGGAGGAGAGATGAAGTTTTATATGTAAATTGACAAAATCAGCATAGAAGGCATGCATCGTATAAAATGGCAAACGAATCTACCAAAAATGACATGATTAAAAAGGAGCACTAATGCTTCAACCATAACTTTTAAGTAAATGTGTCCATTGATATATATGTCAAATTGAAAAGATATATGCAATGTAGAGAGGCATCGTGGAACCTAGCTCCTCCTATAAGAGCATTATTCAAAGCCACCTTGAAGGGAAGGACCAATGCATTGAATCCAATGATTTAGCTACGTCAAGTACTTTGACCATGAAGGATTGGCCGTGCAAAGAGTGAGTGACCTCATTGTGTTTTTTGGTCAATCGATTGAATCAACTCCCACCACCATCTGTTGTGTTTTTCTTGTTAAATATCTATGTGCCCAAACCACTACGTACTTTTGGATGATGGCTATGAATGCAAGACACTAAGTATTTGGATAAGGCTAGATCGGATATATATATATATATATATATATATATATCAAAGAGAGAGAGAGAGAGATTGGCAGTAAGCAGACCAATAGGTGAGAGACAAAAACCAAACCCTTGAAATATGGTATTTGAATTGTTTTTTTGAAATCTAACCTTTTGCCAATATGATGTTAAGGATAGGATGAGGCAAAATATATATTAAGTTGATCAGTTTATGGGTTTTAATAGTATTTTTATAACAAGTAAAAATGAATGGCTCTCATAGCATCAACATTTTGATAGTAAAAAAATCAACAGTTTTCATAAAAACAACTTGATTCAAAGCATGTTTTATATCAAAATACTAGGATGTTCATTTCAAAAAAAAAAGGTCTGCTTTTATCCTTAACTTAAATGTCTGGTTTTTACCAATTCTCTCTCTCTCTCTCTCTCTCTCTCTCTCTCTCTCTCTCTCTATATATATATATATATATATATATATATATATATATATATATATATATATATATATATATATATATATATATAAAATAATGGTCACCCAACTCATTCATAAAGGTCATAGCCATTGACATTTTCTTAGTTTGTTTTACTCTTAACTATCTATTACAATGACGTTCATGAGTATGGAACTGATTGATTTTAGATAGCCAGAATCACCATTCAATTTTTAATAATAATAATAGTAATAATAAAGCTGGCGGATTTGAGGTGTGGTCCAACCCAATGCCCAGCCCCAACTGGATGGTGTATGACACATGGTTTATCGATTGTAATTCACGATGAGATTAGTACTAATGCACGGTGCAATTTCATAGATGGTCCAATTGGTCATCCCACTCCCTCGAAAACGAAGGATATTTTTTTGAAACTAAATTTGATTCAAATCTGAATTTGAATATGATCAGTTGGCATTTCCTGAATTTAAATCTAATTTAATTTTTAAATTCATGTTTGTTTTCATATCTGATGTTTTATCAACTATTTGATTGAATATCTAACCCAAATAAGATATATTGACATAAATGTCAAAAGAAAATGACTTTTAATGAAATATTAACATAAAGCTGACTTGCCTAATACGGTAGACATTAAGAAAGAAAATTTCATGACCTAATAATCTATTATATTCTTTTAGGAGAGAGCGCTTTGGTGTTAGCTGTAAAATGCACAAAAGCAAATAACAACAAGTCCTTGTTGTCGTTTATTTTACACATTTTACCTGCGATGGTGATCGAAACCTAAGTATATTTGCCACATGATCGTGACCGTTGACAGGCACATGGATGAGACCTTGTTTGCTATTTTGAGAAGCCATGTAATCCTATATATGAAAAAGTTAGCCCTCCCCATGCTATTGAAACAAAAGTGCCCAACCATTTTTAACTTTTTTTTAGGAACATGATCGGAATTTAATAATATGACAAACAGGTGCTTTCCGTTTGAACCTTTCACATTTGATCGCCTCTGTTACTTATTTATTTAAGATGTAAAATGAAAGGAATTAAAGTTTAATCACGTTTCTGCAATTCTATAAAAGTTTGAGTACGTTTCTGTAAGCTTGCCAACTCTTCTATTAGCCCCAAGGTTAAATTAAAATTGGATAAAAAAAAAGAAAAAGAAAAACAAGGGAATTGTTTTCGAAGCGCGTCCGAGTAAGGCGGAAACAGCAAGCCTCGTCTACCACAAGAAAAAATCGCCGATCCCGCTCCCGGTTTTTCGAACCAAGGCAAAATAACCAGACGCCGGCTGCCGAGGAATCGAAGCAAAGATCGGCGTGGGTTTCAAAATTTAAGAAATTTAGTCTTCAACCATCATTTTATACGTAATCTCAAAACCAAGACTGCATTTAAAATCTTTTTTAATATGGTGTCCCGTCTTTTGACACAAAAACACTATTAACCTAATATATATATTTTTTCTCAAACAAATTCGAGTTATGCCAACGGATACTGGTACTAAAATTCTTTGGCGCGTCTAAAGTAAATGTTTGAATCTGGTCTCTTAGATATGAAGTCGACCCTATTTTGGCAAAGTAATTTTGTTTTTACCTAATCTCTTAGATATGAAAGTGAGCCTTTCTTGGAAAAGTAAATCTCTTTCTTAGTATCTAATCTCTCCAATGTCAAACTTGATAACTTTTTTTAAATATAACCTTTTTCTTAATATCGAATCTCTTCAATGTCAAACATGATAAATTTTTTAAATGTAATCTTGAATACGAAGTGGGATCATTTCTTGGCAACCCTTTCTCTTTTCCTAGAAAAAAGTCAACTGCTTTCAAACTTACAAGGTAAAATGTGAAAGTTGATAACTTACTTACATGGTGCCAAAAATGTCAAAAATATTTCTCCTTGAGGTGCAAAGGAGAAAAACATCAGGAGAGGGGCCTCTGTTTCACGGTTGTCACTTGACAATAAAAGCCCATGAATAGTTATCCAAAAGTTTAATTATACAGGTCATCTTTGTGCATTAATGGAAAATGGATCGGACCAAAATAGAAATTATTTTTTGGAAAAAATCGTTGAGAGTGGGGAATGATAAAGAAAAAGAAAAGAATGGGAAGGGAAGGAGAGAGGTGGCGAAGAAAAGGGCGGGGGTGAGGAGGGGAGGGGGAAAAAGAAAGAGAGGGAATGCGTGTCGACAGCGACAGTTTGGAGGAAATGGCGGACAGACATTGAGGGAGACCTCGGAAGAGGGAGGAGAGAGCGCCTGAGAGAGATTGAGAGAGAGAGAGGGACGGACAGAGATTGAAAGAGACAGAAAGAGAGAGAGAGAGAGAGGGAGAGAGAACGTCAGCGGGGTGGAGAATTCGTTCTTCTCGTCCCATTCCCCCGTTTACCTTTCTCCTTCGTCGTCGTCCTCTTTTTCGAACCCCACCACCTCTTCACCCCGCCCCCTCCGGCAGGCAGACTTCTGTTGAATTTTGGCTCGCCGTTGTTATTATCATCTCTTCTCTGGTCCGCTGTTTCTCTCCGGTAAGGATTCCATGCTTATCGTGCTTTCGCTTCTATATGATCGCCATAATCGTTTTCCGAGTTATGATTGGAAGAGCTACCTTCAATCTTTCGTCGTGATCGTCAATGGCTCAATCGCCATGCTTTTTCGAATACGTGACATTATGATTTGAACTTTCCCACTATAAGATCTGAACTATGATGAATGGTTTTCTTTTGCCACTTGACTTACGGAGAATTAGCTTCGACATTTATGATTCATCATTAATTTGAAACTCGGGACATTAATTTAAAACCAGTATTTTTTTTTTACGTTGAGTGCACATGCTAGTTCTGATCTGCAGAGTTGATCCCGTTTAGCTACATCGTATGAGTCTCTGCCTCTCTCTCGCTTTCTCTTCGAGATTTTAATTTACGCATTATTAATACAATCACTTTTTTGACATTTGTTCCGTTATTTAATTCTGGATTAGTATGATCAATATTTCAGTTAATCATCTAATTAGTTAATTAATTAAATAAATAATGTTTTCACTACGTTAAATCGATTTGCATTTAAAGTTTTAAAGGCTCTTTTATAATTTTCAAATGATTAGATGTTCCTTCTGCTGCGCCATTTCATTTATATGCATCGCGTGTCTCCTGGATTGTATCTTTTTCTCTTTCTGTCCTTGTAAATTGAAATGTGGCTTTGAAAAACTGCGATTTTTCGTTAATTTTTTTCTACTAATTTCTATGTAATTATCGTTGATATCCTTTTTTTTTTTGTGAATACTTACTGTTGATTAGGGCAGAAATTCATGAAATTATGTTAAATTTCTTTCTTGAGTCTCTTATTCGTTCTTTTTGGTTCCTCCGGATTATTAGTTGAGCGCTTTTTGCGTTTTTATTACCATTTAATAATTGTTTTCTCGAATTATACGTTCGATGGATTTGTGATGCGATACCAATCTGATTGATCGAAGTTATTCCGTTTATTCTTCTTCAATATTCTTTCTCTTTCCTACTTTTCGTTCTCATGTTTTCAGAGGATTACTTGCAAAAGAGGTTTCCTTTCTTAGGCTCAATGATTTGGCTTTCTTTCTCTCCTTTATGTCTATGGTGAATGTATAGTTGTATACAGATTGGCTTTGGCTTTTTACGTTACAGATTGGTGGCCATTTACAATGTTGAGTAACTATTTCTCTCTCTCTCTCTCTCTCAATCCTTAAATTTGTTTCTTTTCCTTTTGGGGGTTTAATCATGTGAAAGAATCGCTTCCATTTCCTTGTAAACCTTGTAAAATATTCTTGAATTTTCAAGCTTGCGTTCTTCACTTGCAGTATCTAGGTTATGGACAATTTGCAAGCTTGTATTTATTTGGCCGAAATTTTCTCGATAATGGATGTATGGGTTCATTTTGCTGATAGTTTTGGACTTAACCCTTCAAAGCTATGTAGTATTTAATTTACTTATTGGTGATGCAGTCTTGGTGACTACTGCAGTTGACCCTTCTTGTTTCACCCTCCAGTTTCTCGTTTGATATTTCCTCCTAATTATTTGCAGAAAAGTCAAATTTTGCTGCTTTGAGGACGGGTAGATTTGTCCAAGTTGCTCCATAGCTAGAATTGTATGGTTCTTTTATTTTTTGACAGATTGTGCTCGCTGGGGTTCTTCTTTGGTTTAGAAAGGTAAGATGAGGTCTGGCACCTGTAACAATGAACTCATTACTAGCTTCATGCAAGATAACTATTTCTATATTGTGTGCAGGACAATACTTAATCCTATGGTCGCTTTTGTCTTCTCCAAAGAGATGATATGTTTTTTTCAACTTCGTCGGTAATAAATCAGAAAGGTTTCATGTATGAAAAGCTGGCAATCTCAAAGCTCTTATTGACTTAGCGGTTACTGCATTTGTTCCGTTGAGGAAATGGGCGGTCGAGGGAACCTGTTTGGGTTTCCGCTCCGCTGGATCATTCTTGTAGTTTTGACATTCCTCTTCAAGATCAAAGCATGCTGCTCACTTAATCTGGAAGGTACAGGATTGGATCTTGTCCCTTTTATTTTTCCAGCAAGTTCAAAAGGCAGTTTGCATCAAATTTAGTTTTTGTTTGTTTTCAATCTTATGTGATGGACATTCTGCGAGCTTCTCTCCTTCTTGCAATTGTCTGTGTGATGATTAGTGCTCATAATTTGAATTTCAGGCTTAGCTTTGTTGGAGTTTCGTGCAAGAGTGGATTCAGATCCATATGGTGCCCTTTCTAATTGGGACCCCAATGATGACAGTCCATGTATGTGGTCTGGAGTGCTCTGCCGTGATGATAAAGTGCACATTCTGTAAGTATTGATGTGCTACCCTTTCTTCTCTCAAATTAATTGTTCCAGATTCCTGAGGATCAGCTACAGACCTTTTTAGCTCTTTCTTGACCCACCAAAAATAACATTGTTTTCATGCAGTGATTAATGGCAATGGTGCCTCAAAGTAGGAGACTGGATTCTATTTCCTGTCCAAAACTAGGAAAAAGTGAATTTGTAATGTTTTCTTTCCTGAGTTCTACATCTCCGTGTCTCTCCCAATTGTTTTGAGGAATAATTGTTGGGCCAACTTTTGGCGGACAGTTCATTGTGCATATCTCATTTATATGTTTTTTCATCTGCATCGGTGCATTCATCTTCTTTTATAGGAGATCCCATGGACCACCATCAACCTGGGCCCAATTAGGTCTTGGTTCCGATGATTTATTTTTTCAATGGGTCCTCTAGATTCTTGTTTCCTTACTGGACTCAAATTGTTGCATGGATGGCACCAAAGGAAAAATGAGAAAAGAGCTCCGGTTGTTGTGACTTTGAATATCTTGAAAAGTCATGTGAAGCTTCTTGTCTATTTCCAGGTTTTACCTTGTCAATATGCATCACTAACCATGTAAATTTTGGTTTTATTGGTTGGCTATTGGTGTCAAAGCTTTTAGGTTCATGTTGCAACTGAATTTCCACCTATTTGCTCTGAGTTTCTAAGTTAGGACTTCGACTTTCGATGGAAGCTGGAATTTTTTTGTGGTTTATCTTTTGTCTCTTTGACTGGCATTTTAAATTATCACTTGATTTTACCAGGAATCTCAGTGAGTTTGCTCTAGGAGGAAGTCTGGCACCTGAGATTGGGAAGCTTAGCAACATGAGAGCACTGTAAGCATTTATTTTAGATGTTGCCATCTAATAGAAAAAATTATATACATGAAATTACATCCTGATGTCTTTGCCCTTTGGATACCATATTCTTTGTGTCCTTGATGTATTCCAGTCATCAAAACTTTGAAATCCTATTGGCCTGCTCGCACACAGTCTTTAGCTTCAAAATTCCTAGCCATCACATTTTCTCTTGACATTTCCTACCAAAGCATTCTTGATTTCTTTCTAAAGGATCTTTTTGTCTTTCTAATGTTTATGAAAAATATTTTCTTCTTGTAATATTGTTATCGGCTGACTGTTGTTAAATGGCCCCATGTGTTCTTTGTGTTGTAAATTTTAGCAAGCATGTGCAGAAACTATTACGGGCATTAAGAAGATTTTGATGTGTAACTGTTTTCATGATTCTTTATACATTCATTTATTTCTCTTCACCAGAAACCATTTGTCTAACATACTCATTGGGGGGTAAATCTCGTTGATAGAATGAGACAACTCACTCTATTCTAGTGATCTTCCAGAAAAGGAGGAAAAGGAAAGATTTTTCCATGGATTCAGATCCCTTTTTCATCACTAGTAAATTATTCTTTCATTTGGATATGTACATTAAGTTGAAAGTTTGTCATAGATTTACTAGCATTTAGCATTTTAAGAAAAATGTCATCGTATTGTCATATTATGATAAAATAATTAGATTGCTTAATCATCTGGAAGTCATCTGAAATTATTATGAAATTTCATTTTTCCTGTTCATTTGATTTTTATCTTTTAAACCTTTTTTTTTTGTCTTTTTTTTAAGCATTTTATGTATTCTAGTTGCTACCTTCATTTTTTTCCCTTATTCTTTCTTATTCATTTAAGCTAGAAATTTGTCCAAGAGTATATGCAAGGAAACATTAAATCCATTTTGAATGAAATTTGGTGAGATATGCAAGTTGGAATTTGGTGATACATGGTAGTGAATGTGAACTGGCGTATTAAAGAAATATCTATTACTTGGTTGGGTGCATATCTTGTACAAGGCACCAATGGACCAACTTATATTATTGACCTTTTGTTTTGAATGAAGTTGCTTGAAAGTGCCACCTGAATATATCATTCTGATGAATCCTAATGCATCTACCTTGAAATACGAAAAGGCTGTTTGATGTTGCAACATGCATATCAAAAATAAATAGATACTTGACATTTAATTGGAACCATTATGTGAACCAATTATTTCCCCATGTATGTTGGATTCCAAAACAAAGATGATATCTGTTGTGAATAAAACATATAATGGAAGAACTTAATATTGTAGTCACAGATATAGGCGATTGAAAATATCACATTTTTTCTCCCACAACAGTATAGGGCATTTTCAGAAGGATAATTTTATGATAGTATCACCAGAAAATATTTCCAAATATTTTCTTTTTTCTTTTTTATCGTATATTTCCGTTTTTCATTCATTTTAAATTTTTTAAAAGACTCTTAATTTCGTAAATATTTTATTATTTTTTCTGCTTTTTTCAATGTTTTAAATTCTCAAAATTTTCCCTAGATAAACAAATTTGCCAAAATATGCCCAACAAAAAGCGAAGATGGAAACCTGAGAGCTATATATGTGGTGATGCTTAGGACCAAAGTCCAGGCGGGTGATCATGCAGACTGTAGAGGGACCACAGACTGTACACCAATAACCAGAAAACAGGCATGAACACAGTGGAGTTAGAAAACAAGGAGAATGTTATTTGTGAAGAAGTAGGACATCTAACAAGTTCTTTGAAAAACAACAAATGGCCACTCAACTAGACAAATGGACCTTAAAGATTATCATTCTTTCACAAAAAAAAAAACTGTAAAGAATAAGAGAAAATTACCCTTATTGAGGGCATAATAGGAGAGAGTGGTCTTGAGTCTTGACATGTAGTTCTTTGACGATGTTTCTGGTCAGCGGAGTTAGTGTGCAAAGCTTTCTTCCTCCACCTGTTAATGTGAAAGGGAGTAAAAGAGATGGCAATGAAGGTTTCCCTCTTGATCGAGTTCCATATGCCAAGATTTCCCTTCCACTTTGAACTTGGCAACTCGTTCCTCAGTCTTGGTCATTGTGTCTGTTGTGATCTCATCCATAGACCATTCATTCTCTGTTTCTAAAGCCTGAAAAACTTTTTTCCAGCTTTCCAGTTCCTCAACGTGTATCTCTAGAAAGGTCACTCATAACAACTTGAAGATGTCATTAAATCTCTTGAGCTCCTGACATTTGGTTATCAATACATTCATGGTCATTAGAGAGAGTAACCTAAAACACTACTTCTTTTTCATGTGATTGTGAATTCACAAAATATCTTCTTCTCATGTATAATTATTACGTCTTGTTCCTGGTCATGACGACATAGCTTCCTCTAGTGTGAATAAATTTTCCGAACAAATGTAAAGAAGACATTTAAGCACCAATAACCCAAGTTGTTTGAAAAACTTCCAACATAAGTCTTTGTTCCAAAGTGTCCTTCATCAATATTTAACTAGTAAGATAATATGGTTGTCTATTGTTCCTTGTGGTCCCAAATTAAGTTTGCGCTGCAATCTTTATGGAACATTTGGGGATATTTTACATGATTGATCTACCTTTTTGTATTAGTAAACAGTGTCTTAATTGTATCCAAATGCTCACATACAGATTTGTTTCCCTTGAACTTATGCTGTATTACATCTTCACTTATTTGGCAGTATCCTCTATAAGAATAATTTCCAAGGTATAATCCCGAAGGAGATTGGAGAACTTAGGAGACTGGAGTTTCTAGACCTAAGGCACAACAGGCTAAGTGGTCAGATTCCTACTGAAATTAGAAACATGTCATCATTAAAGCGCCTGTAAGCCTGTGAATGCAGATTAATGTTTGATTTTTTTCCTTTTTTGTTTCATATTCATGCATCCTGATTACTGTCTATATTCCTCCCCTTGTAGCCTTCTTTGCAACAACAGTTTTGAAGATGGTTTGTCTCCAGAATTGGTAAAGCTTTGCATACACTTGGAATCACAAGTTGATAAAACTCTTTCAACAGATTTTAGACCTCAAGCAGACTTCATGAGCAAGAGGTAAAGAATTGATGTTTACATTATACATTTGGCCGCTTCTCTGAAAATTTATGTCAACTTTGTTGAAATTGAAAACTTGAAGGGAATGAATGTTTTGTTGTTTGACTTTTTATTCAGTCTCAAAGCAATTACTCCTTTTCTAATACCAGCAAAGAAACCATGCAAACACACACTAATATTGGTTAGTGGTCAGAGACAATCTCTCTCTCACTCTCTCTCTTCTCCCTCTCTTCCAAAACCTATCGTCTATAGTAATATTGATTGGGAAGGTTCAGGATAGGGTATTAAAATTATTAATGTGCTGATTTAAAAACTTCTTTTCTTAACTTGTGGACTAATGTTGAGATTAAGAGGACAAAACTAATGGAGCATTTGAAGGCATTGTCAGCATGTTTAGAGTCTTTGCTTTTTATCATTGCCAGATGGGATGCTGAACACTGGTCGCATTTTCTTTGGCATTTCACTGTCATAATTCTTAATATAGTACTTGCTGACTTAATCTTCATAAATGCTTTGAGTTTCACTTTTGACACCATTTGAGTAGAAAAATCGACATAATGATGGATCAATGATGCCATAGGACCATCGTCAGCCTGAATACCATAATTTTTTTTAGCTCAAATTCTTTTGTATCTTGAGCTATGGCCATCCTAGGACTGGGTCCACCACTGAAGTGGAAGACCAAAAATTGCTGAATGTTCATCTAGTTCCTTTGTCCTTGATGATCATCCACGTTTCTGAAATTCTCATTGCAATATTCTTAGTCTTTCAAGGCAGTTTATGCACTTGTTATTTCAACAGTCTATGGGAACTGAATGCATTTAGTCTTTGTTGCTTTATTTTATGATCCATATTGAACACTTTTGGTGCATAGTAGTTATACTTTGTGTTCTTAATTGTCCCTATGCTATTAAAACTTCAAATAATAATAGCTAGGGATAGTGGTTAGGAAAAAAGCTTCTGAATTCAAAATTTTTGCTCTATGTTTGAGGAAAAGGCTCATATGTCTAATGCTTGGTGGGCGCCTTGTCTATTTTTAGAGAGCATCATTTTTCACAATTTTTTTTATAGGCTTTCAAGGAGTTTGTCAGATGGAAATGAGGGGAATCGTCAGGGACTTTCAAGTAAGTGACTGATTATTTTGAGGCCATCCTTTTGTAGGATGCAGTGTTTCCTGTCTCGCATAGATTGAAGCTATGTTATACTTGCAGGTGAGGGGGAACCGTGTAAAGCTGAGCACATGAAACACCTACTTACTTCTCGTCGCAAACTTCTTGAAGCGGCACTGAATCTGCCTGCTACTCCTAACAATGGAGGTCAAATCTCAGCAGATGTTCCTTCTCTAAGCAGTGGTTCTTTTAAGGCCCATGGTCCTGCTGCAGGAGGGATTCCCTCATCTCCACCTCCTTCATCATCATCCCCTGTTCCTGGCAATGATTCAAGTCAGAAGCCTAGTTCTCCTCCTCCCAAGGAATCAGACAGTAACACTACAGTTGGTCAGAAAGCAGCAAGCAAGTGGGTTTATACCGTCGCACTTCCTGGTGTTGTCGTCGCTCTAGTTCTCTGTCTTGCATTGCTTTTCATGTGTAGAAGCCGAGGTGTGGCTACAATAGGACCCTGGAAGTCTGGATTAAGTGGTCAGTTGCAAAAAGCATTTGTGACAGGTGAGTCATTTAACCACTATATAAATTGATTGTATCACATGTCTGAGTGTGTCCAACTTCCTTGCTTTAAACTTTTCCCGATGTTGTATTGGCCATAATATCTGATATTATATGCCATCAAAATAGCCACTGATGAGTGTCTAGCCAAGCTGCTCTTTGTCCTTTTTTATGCTTTCAGTACTTTTGGTGCTGCAGTTGTGCAGCTTGTAGCAAAAAAAAGGTTTTTTCTTTTGTAGCCTTTCCATAATATTTTCTTATCTTTTAGGAATCAATTAAATAAATCATGCTTGTCTGCTAAATTTTTTCAGACTTGAAAAATGAAAATTGAATTTTCAAATGTTATTATAATTTCTGTTACATGGGTGTCATAGGTAGGCTGCCTGACACAAGTCGGGTGCACACTGGGTGTGGGTGCTACATGGGTATATATCTCTCTCTCTCTCTAGAGAGAGTTATATGCGTATGCACACAGAAACTTGCACTCGCATCCTGCACCCATACCCGTACCTATGTGACATAGGCAGGTTCTTGGCAAGTTTGGTTGCATGTGACCTTTTTGCCTTCATTATCTCTATCTCATGATTATTGTCTCTTTGCCTTTATTATCTGTCACATCGTATCACTTTTTTATTGACTCTATTTTTCTTGTTCTAAAGCATTTGTGAATCATATTTGCCTTTCAATGTTGGTAAAAGTCCAGCTTATTCATTTCAGTAGGTTGCATTTTCGAGTTATTTATCTTCATCCATTTCATGTTTTGTCTTTTCTAGTTCAAAAGTACTAGCCGTTATTTTGAAAATGTTTTGAATCTATATTATGATTCATGTGTATATATTCTTCTTTTGTTTATCTTTTCTTGAATTGAATGTTATGATCCTTGTTTATTCCTAATGTGTACGTATGGTAACAGGAGCCCCTAAACTCAATCGTGCGGAATTGGAGACTGCTTGTGAAGATTTTAGTAATATCATTGGCACCTTGCCTGATTGCACAATATTCAAAGGAACATTATCAAGTGGAGTTGAAATAGCAGTAACATCCGCTGCAGCTACATCAACCAAAGATTGGTCTAAATGTTCTGAGCTATACTTCCGCAAAAAGGTTTTTTATTGTTCAGTCTAACAATACAACATACTTCTTTAAGGATTTGGTTTCTCATTTATATTTGTCATGTGCAGATAGACACACTATCACGCTTAAACCATAAAAACTTAGTCAACCTTCTTGGTTATTGCATTGAGGATGAGCCTTTTACAAGAATGATGGTTTTTGAGTATGCTCCAAATGGGACTCTCTTTGAACATTTGCATGGTGAGTGTCATTTGATTGGTTCCACATATTCATATATTAGGTGAGAATGTACTAAGGTGCTGATTTCTACATCAAGATTAACAATTTCATGTTGTCAATGTTTACATTTTTGTTGTTGTCAAAAGTTAAACACAATTGGAAAAATGTTTAACACTGGAAGACAAAAATGTAGGTAAAAGCCTAATACAAAATCACAACTATATGACAACAAGTGTTTCTATTTTTAGGTTCTAAGCATATATTTTTTGCTGACACTTTGCAAACCTTGGGATATTTTAAAAGTATTATTGGTCACCTTGAAAATAAATTGTCCAAAATTGGCGCACTCCAAATGAGTGTTTTAGGAGCAAACAGTGACTTAGAGATGTTGAACTGTTTGCCTGAACTTTCAATCTGAATGATTTCAAGTAGGTAGAGTGTGCTTGTCCAATTTGCACCTTCCTGATCTCAGTCATGTCTTTGTGACCCATGCTTGATTACAAAAGGATCAATTTCTGTTTTATCTCTTCATTTACAGTTCAAGAAGTTGAACACTTGGACTGGAGTGCAAGAATGAGGATTGTCATGGGTGTGGCTTATTGCTTACAATACATGCACCATGATTTAAGCCCACCAGTTGCTCATCCTAATCTACATTCGACTTCAATTTATTTGACAGATGATTTTGCTGCCAAGGTACTTAATGAATCCTTTTCTCTTTGCACCCACTGAAAGTATGAGAATTCAGCCATTTCTTTGTACTCTTTAGTTGGCAGATTTTAGCTATTGGAAGGCACCAGTGGAGAAGGCAAAGACATGTGATGATGATTTGGAACAACTAGACTGGCCTTACAAAGATTTGGAAAGCAACATTTATAACTTTGGAATTCTTCTTTTGGAAATTATCTCTGGAAAGCTTCCTTATTCTGAAGAACAAGGGTTCCTTGTGAACTGGGTAATGTTTCAAAGCGTGTGTTTTATTGTGCTTTACATCTCCTCCCTTTCTGCCTTTCATGACATTTATTTATGTGGTAAAGGAGTATTAGTCCTCCACTGTAAAAGCTTTGGATTTATCGAAGTTTTGTCAGCCATCTAATTAAATATTTTGTCTCACTAATCAATTCTGTTGCGGATTATAGTCAATAAACTATTTTCATTTTCTTATTCTACTATCACTTGTAGTTAAATGGTTCTTTGCTTTTGTTTAATTTTTTGGATGCACGTGTTTCAGGCTGTTGATTACTTGAATGACAAAAGGAGCATCAGCTACATGATTGACCCCACTTTGAAGTCCTTCAAAAACAATGAGTTGGATGCAATTTGTGAGGTCATTCAACAATGCATTCACCCAGACACAAAGCAAAGGCCAACAATGAAAGAAGTAACCACTAAATTGAGGGATGTGTTATCAATTTCACCTGAAGCTGCTACTCCAAGGCTGTCTCCTCTCTGGTGGGCCGAACTCGAGATACTTTCAGTTGAAGCCAGTTAGCCACCTTGCTTGCTCGCTTGTGCATGTGAATCAGTTCTTGTAAGCTTTTACCGTTGTACAATCTGTATGTTTTGTTTCATCATCTCTTTTGTATGTTTTTCTCCATTTCCCTTTGATCAACAATAACCCATCCCCCTGTCTCTTTCGCTTTGGTGTTTTTTTTTTTAATATTTAACTTTTTTTTTCCTCCTAAGAAACCTGAGAACTCTAAATAAAGGTGGTCTATGTGATGGGGTTACATGTAAATTGAATATGTTTAAGAGATTGAGATGAAAATAACAATGTGCATCTCGATCCAAGTACAATTCATTTTTTATTCTCTTTTCTAACGTTTTAAATTGTGCCACTGTAATCTTGTATTATAGAAATGTCTTTTGGGAAAATTGACGAGAATTATTTCACAGTGGATACTCAAGTTTGCTGCAGATCCTTCTTTTATATGTTCATATGCTTAATTTTCTTAGCTGTTTGGATTCCAGATGTTTCTTTCAACCTAATTCATTTTTTGTGGAGCACAAAAGGAACAAGGAAACTGAACAAATTCGTGAACATGTTGACAGATCAGCAACTCCTCATATTCTATATATTTTTTCTTAAATTTATTTTCGTGTTGAATGTTGCATTGTGCGAGTGGACTTGGTTTTATATATGCATTACTTATTTACTTAAAAGAACCTGCAGGCCTCTCTCTCTCTCTCTCTCTCTCTATATATATATATATATATATATATATATATATATATATATATATATATATATATATATATATATATATAGTGCGAGTGGACTTGGTTTTATATATGCACTACTTATTTACTAAAATGAACCGTGCAGGCCTCTCTTTCTCTCTCTCTCTCTCTCTCTCTATATATATATATATATATATATATATATATATATATATATATATATATATATATATATATATATATATATATATATATGTTTGATTTTAGCGACTACTTTTTAAGATAATTCGAACTAACCCTTTCTCTCGTTATGAATAATGGTTGTTGTTGAGCATTTATCGCAAAAGAATACTCCAGTAGAGTCCGAGAGGCATATATATATATATATATATATATATATATATATATATATATATATATATATATATATATGTGTGTGTGTGTGTGTGTGTGTGTGTGTAGAGAGAGAGAAAGAGAACCAGTGGGCAATATTATTGACTGGACGGACGAATCGTAATAGTTTTTTTCACATTTTAAACTTGTTTTCTCGTGAAATCAGCAGTATGGAAGTTGTTTTCGTCACCAAAAAATTGGAAATCTATATAAAAAAAGACGTTTTATAAGTGTTAATTAAGATTCCATAAAAAAGTAATAGTACGACTAATTAATATGACGCAGCATGGAAGACATCTATATTTCTGAAAAGAAAAATGGAGAGATATGTGGCTGGACGGATCAGTTGAGTGGTTTCATATACAAATATATAAAACAATAATTAGCAACTGAACTCATCATAACAAGTACAGCAAAATGAAGTACGCTGGCCGAGCTGAGGACAAAAGGGAATGGTCTCCCATTCTGGGTCCCTAGGACGTGTGACTGTGTGAGGATGCAAGCTGGCACAACATGTGAGCATCTCATGAATCTGTTTCAATGACGGGTCAGGTTCATGAAATATTAGTTCTAGCCTGTTTTATAAATCTCTTCCAATTTTTTGTAATATCCACTGGGCACTCACACAGTATTGCTGCCAAATAACCCTTTAGATTTTCATTAGTTGGTGTTCCGTTATATTTTTTTGTGCATGCACGGAAATAAGGCGGATGAGACGATAAACAGGACAAGACAAGTTGGTAAAGGCATTGTCACTTTGATCACTAATGTGGACTGTGAAGACCATAGCAGCACTAGCAGATTCTTTGATTTGCACTTTCATCCTCACCGTCTATTGGTTTCATCGAACCACTTATGATGGTCGATGGTCAACCCACCAAAACTATATGATTGTTGCTATGATGATGATCGGATGAGCAAGAAAAGTATTTCATCCTATTGCTCGATCGAGAGCCAAGTCGCCCACCTTTCCCCAAGCACCATAAGGTAATTAGCTTGCATTTGGCGTCTTGGGTGACACGCCCACTATGCTTGAACATGCATATCAGTGACCCTTCTGTTTCTTTTTTCTTTTTGTAACATAAAGAGTTGATGCCACAAGAATTCGAAACAAAGACTAGCCACCTATCAAACCTGCCCTGCCAGTTGCACCAACTCCATTGCCGGTGCCAGGATGATGTTCTCAAATAAGGTGATCCGCTCTATTTTTTTTAATCAAGAAAAAAAACTTCCCAAATGTTTTGCACAAAATGAAAGTCTTTGTCAAGCATGAGACAGTCTGTCATTGTTGTCGTATTTATGAACACAATTAGGGACGGAAGGGTCTGATTACAGACCTAAAACTAGATCCATTTATTTGGTTCCACTAGAAAAATAGATCCAGATTCTAATAGAATATGAGATTATGTACATAGCTGAGGTATCCAAATCAAAAACGTGTTTGAAATTTGATAAGCATCTGGCCTCTTTGTACGAAAAAATTGGATCTAGACTCAGTTTAGAAAAAGGTTTTAAGTTTGAACTTGAACATGGGTCTAAATCCAATATAAAGGGTAACCAAACAATCTAACTGTGAAAACAACTTGCCGGTGCTAGAAATGGCAAACAAAAGAACATTGTCTGGTCTTCCCAAATGTTTTGCACAAAATGAAAGTCTTTGTCAAGCATGAGACAGTCTGTCATTGTTGTCGTATTTATGAACACAATTAGGGATGTTAGCGAGTCGGAAGGGTCTGATTACAAACCTAAAACTAGATCCATTTAGTTGGTTCCACTAGAAAAATAGATCCAGATTCTAACAGAATATGGGATTATGTACATAGCTGAGGTATCCAAATCAAATACATGTTTGAAATTTGATAAGCATCTGGCCTCTTTGTACAAAAAAATTGGATCTAGACTCAGTTTAGAAAAAGGTTTTAAGTTTGAACTTGAACATGGGTCTAAATCCAATATAAAGGGTAACCAAACAATCTAACTGTGAAAACAACTTGCGGGTGCTAGAAATGGCAAACAAAAGAACATTGTCTGGTCTTCCCAAATGTTTTGCACAAAATGAAAGTCTTTGTCAAGCATGAGATAGTCTGTCATTGTTGTCGTATTTATGAACACAATTAGGGATGTTAGCAAGTCGGAAGGGTCCGATTACAGACCTAAAACTAGATCCATTTATTTGGTTCCACTAGAAAAATAGATCTAGATTCTAATAGAATATGAGATTATGTACATAGATGAGGTATCCAAATCAAATACGTGTTTGAAATTTGATAAGCATCTGGCCTCTTTGTACGAAAAAATTGGATCTAGACTCAGTTTAGAAAAAGGTTTTAAGTTTGAACTTGAACATGGGTCTAAATGCAATATAAAGGGTAACCAAACAATCTAACGGTGAAAACAACTTGCCAGTGCTAGAAATGGCAAACAAAAGAACATTGTCTGGTCTTCCCAAATGTTTTGCACAAAATGAAAGTCTTTGTCAAGCATGAGACAGTCTGTCATTGTTGTCGTATTTATGAACACAATTAGGGATGTTAGCAAGTCGGAAGGGTCTGATTACAGACCTAAAACTAGATCCATTTAGTTGGTTCCACTGGAAAAATGGATCCAGATTCTAATAGAATATGGGATTATGTACATAGCTGAGGTATCCAAATCAAATACGTGTTTGAAATTTGATAAGCAGCTGACCTCTTTGTACGCAAAAATTGGACCTAGACTCAGTTTTGAAAAAAGTCTTAAGTTTGAACTTGAACATGGGTCTAAATCCAATATAAAGGGTAACCAAACAATCTAACTGTGAAAACAACTTGCGGGTGATAGAAATGGCAAACAAAAGAGCATTGTCTGGTCTTCCCAAATGTTTTGCACAAAATGAAAGTCTTTGTCAAGCATGAGACAGTTTGTCATTGTTGTCGTATTTATGAACACAATTAGGAATGTAAGCGAGTCGGACGGGTCTGATTACAGACCTAAAACTAGATCCATTTAGTTGGTTCCACTGGAAAAATAGATCCAGATTCTAATAGAATACGGGATTATGTACATAGCTGAGGTATACAAATCAAATACGTGTTTGAAATTTGATAAGCATCTGGCCTCTTTGTACGCAAAAATTGGATCTAGACTCAGTTTAGAAAAAGGTTTTAAGTTTGAACTTGAACATGAGTCTAAATCCAATATGAAGAGTAACCAAACAATCTAACTGTGAAAACAACTAGCAGGTGCTAGACATAGCAAACAAAAGAACATTGTTTGGTCTTCCCAAATGTTTTGCACAAAATGAAAGTCTTTGTCAAGCATGAGACAGTCTGTCATTATTGTCGTATTTATGAACACAATTAGGAATGTTAGCGAGTCGGACGGGTCTGATTACAGACCTAAAACTAGATCCATTTAGTTGGTTCCACTGGAAAAATAGATCCAGATTCTAATAGAATACGAGATTATGTACATAGCTGAGGTATACAAATCAAATACGTGTTTGAAATTTGATAAGCATCTGGCCTCTTTGTACGCAAAAATTGGAGCTAGACTCAGTTTAGAAAAAGGTTTTAAGTTTGAACTTGAACATGAGTCTAAATCCAATATAAAGAGTAACCAAACAATCTAACTGTGAAAACAACTAGCAGGTGCTAGACATAGCAAACAAAAGAACATTGTCTGGTCTTCCCAAATGTTTTGCACAAAATGAAAGTCTTTGTCAAGCATGAGATAGTCTGTCATTGTTGTCGTATTTATGAACACACTTAGGGATGTTAGCGAGTCGGAAGGTTCTGATTACAGACCTAAAACTAGATCCATTTAGTTGGTTCCACTAAAAAAATAGATCCAGATTCTAATAGAATATGGGATTATGTACATAGCTGAGGTATACAAATCAAATACGTGTTTAAAATTTGATAAGCATCTGGCCTCTTTGTACGCAAAAATTGGATCTAGACTCAGTTTAGAAAAAGGTTTTAAGTTTGAACTTGAACATGGGTCTAAATCCAATATAAAGGGTAACCAAACAATCTAACTGTGAAAACAACTTGCGGGTGCTAGAAATGGCAAACAAAAGAACATTGTCTGGTCTTCCCAAATGTTTTGCACAAAATGAAAGTCTTTGTCAAGCATGAGACAGTCTGTCATTGTTGTTGTATTTATGAACACAATTAGGGATGTTAGCGAGTCGGAAGGGTCTGATTACAGACCAAAAACTAGATCCATTTAGTTGGTTCCAATGGAAAAATAGATCCAGATTCTAATAGAATATGGGATTATGTACAGAGCTGAGGTATACAAATCAAATACGTGTTTCAAATTTGATAAGCATCTGGCCTCTTTGTACGCAAAAATTGGATCTAGACTCAGTTTAGAAAAAGGTTTTAAGTTTGAACTTAAACATGGGTCGAAATCCAATATAAAGGGTAACCAAACAATCTAACTGTGAAAACAACTTGCGGGTGTTAGACATGGCAAACAAAAGAACATTGTTTGGTCTTCCCAAATTTTTTGCACAAAACGAAAGTCTTTGTCAAGCATGAGACAGTCTGTCATTGTTGTCGTATTTATGAACACAATTAGGTATGTTAGCGAGTCGGAAGGGTCTGATTACAGACCTAAAACTAGATCCATTTAGTTGGTTCCACTGGAAAAATAGATCCAGATTCTAATAGAATATGGGATTTTGTACATAGCAGAGGTATACAAATCAAATACGTGTTTAAAATTTGATAAACATCTGGCCTCTTTGTACGCAAAAATTGGATCTAGACTCAGTTTAGAAAAAGGTTTTAAGTTTGAACTTGAACATGGGTCTAAATCAGATATAAAGGGTAACCAAACAATCTAAATGTGAAAACAACTTGCGGGTGCTAGAAATGGCAAACAAAAGAACATTGTCTGGTCTTCCCAAATGTTTTGCACAAAATGAAAGTCTTTGTCAAGCACGAGACAGTCTGTCATTGTTGTTATATTTATGAACACAATTAGGGATGTTAACGAGTCGGAAGGGTCTGATTACAGAGCTAAAACTAGATCCATTTAGTTGGTTCCAATGGAAAAATAGATCCAGATTCTAATAGAATATGAGATTATGTACAGAGCTGAGGTATACAAATCAAATACGTGTTTCAAATTTGATAAGCATTTGGCCTCTTTGTACGCAAAAATTGGATCTAGACTCAGTTTAGAAAAAGGTTTTATGTTTGAACTTGAACATGGGTTGAAATCCAATATAAAGTGTAACCAAACAATCTAACTGTGAAAACAACTTGCAGGTGCTAGACATGGCAAACAAAAGAACATTGTCTGGTCTTCCCAAATGTTTTGCACAAAACGAAAGTCTTTGTCAAGCATGAGACAGTCTGTCATTGCTGTCGTATTTATGAACACAATTAGGGATGTTAGCGAGTCGGAAGGGTCTGATTACAGACCTAAAACTAGATCCATTTAGTTGGTTCCACTGGAAAAATAGATCCAGATTCTAATAGAATACAGGATTATGTACATAGCTGAGGTATCCAAATCAAATACGTGTTTGAAATTTGATAAGCATTTGGCCTCTTTGTACGCAAAAATTGGATGTAGACTCAGTTTAGAAAAATGTTTTAAATTTGAACTTCAACATGTGTCTAAATCCAATATAAAGGGTAACCAAACAATCTAACTGTGAAAACAACTTGCAGGTGCTAGAAATGTTAAACAAAAGAACATTGTCTGGTCTTCCCAAATGTTTTGCACAAAATGAATGTCTTTGTCAAGCATGAGACAGTCTGTCATTGTTGTCGTATTTATGAACACAATTAGGGATGTTAGCGAGTCGGTAGGGTTTGATTACAGACCTAAAACTATATCCATTTAGTTGGTTCCACTAGAAAAATAGATCCAGATTCTAGTAGAATATGAGATTATGTACATAGCTGAGGTATCCAAATCAAATACGTGTTTGAAATTTGATAAGCATTTGGCCTCTTTGTACTAAAAAATTGGATCTAGACTCAGTTTAGAAAAATGTTTTAAGTTTGAACTTGAACATGGGTCTAAATCTAATATAAAGGGTAACCAAACAATCTAACTGTGAAAACAACTTGCGGGTGCTAGAAATGGCAAACAAAAGAACATTGTCTGGTCTTCCCAAATGTTTTGCACAAAATGGAAGTCTTTGTCAAGCATGAGACAGTCTGTCATTGCTGTCGTATTTATGAACACAATTAGGGATGTTAGCGAGCCGGAAGGGTCTCATTACAGACCTAAAACTAGATCCATTTAGTTGGTTCCACTAGAAAAATAGATCCAGATTCTATTAGAATATGAGATTATGTACATAGCTGAGGTATCCAAATCAAATACGTGTTTGAAATTTGATAAGCATTTGGCCTTTTTGTACGCAAAAATTGGATCTAGACTCAGTTTAGAAAAATGTTTTAAGTTTGAACTTGAACATGGGTCTAAATCCAATATAAAGGGTAACCAAAGAATTTAACTTTGAAAACAACTTGCCGGTGCTAGAATTGACAAACAAAAGAACATTGTCTGGTCTTCCCAAATGTTTTGCACAAATGAAAGTCTTTGTCAAGCATGAGACAGTCTGTCATTGTTGTCGTATTTATGAACACAATTAGGCATGTTAACGAGTCGGAAGGGTCTGATTACAGACCTAAAACTGGTTCCACTAGAAAAATACATCCAGATTCCAATAGAATATGGGATTATGTACATAGCTGAGGAATCCAAATCAAATACGTGTTTGAAATTTGATAAGCATCTGGCCTCTTTGTACGCAAAAATTGGATCTAGACTCAGTTTAGAAAAAGGTTTTAAGTTTGAACTTGAACATGGATCTAAATCCAATATAAAGGGTAACCAAACAATCTAACTGTGAAAACAATTTGCTGGTGCTAGAAATGGCAAACAAAAGAACACTGTCTGGTCTTCCCAAATGTTTTGCACAAAATGAAAGTCTTTGTCAAGCATGAGACAGTCTGTCATTGTTGTCGTATTTATGAACACAATTAGGGATGTTAGCGAGTCGGAAGGGTCTGATTACAGACCTAAAACTAGATCCATTTAGTTGGTTTCACTGGAAAAATAGATCCAGATTCTAATAGAATATGGTATTATGTACATAGCTGAGGTATACAAATCAAATACGTGTTTAAAATTTGATAAGCATCTGGCCTCTTTGTACGCAAAAATTGGATCTAGACTCAATTTAGAAAAAGGTTTTAAGTTTGAACTTGAACATGAGTCTAAATCCAATATAAAGGGTAACCAACCAAGCTAACTGTGAAAACAACTTGCGGGTGCTAGAAATGGCAAACAAAAGAACATTGTCTGGTCTTCCCAAATGTTTTGCACAAAATGAAAGTCTTTGTCAAGCATGAGACAGTCTGTCATTGTTGTTGTATTTATGAACACAATTAGGGATGTTAGCGAGTCGGAAGGGTCTGATTACAGACCTAAAACTAGATCCATTTAGTTGGTTCCAATGGAAAAATAGATCCAGATTCTAATACAATATGGGATTATGTACAGAGCTGAGGTATACAAATCAAATACGTGTTTAAAATTTGATAAGCATCTGGCCTCTTTGTACGCAAAAATTGGATCTAGACTCATTTTAGAAAAAGGTTTTAAGTTTGAACTTGAACATGGGTCGAAATCCAATATAAAGGGTAACCAAACAATCTAACTGTGAAAACAACTTGCGGGTGCTAGACATGGCAAACAAAAGAACATTGTCTGGTCTTCCCAAATGTTTTGCACAAAATGAAAGTCTTTGTCAAGCATGAGACAGTCTGTCATTGTTGTCGTATTTATGAACACAATTAGTTATGTTAGCGAGTCAGAAGGGTCTGATTACAGACCTAAAACTAGATCCATTTAGTTTGTTCCACTAGAAAAATAGATCCAGATTCTAATAGAATATGAGATTATGTACGTAGCTGAGGTATCCAAATCAAATACGAGTTTGAAATTTGATAAGCATCTGGCCTCTTTGTACACAAAAATTGGATCTAGACTTAGTTTAGAAAAATGTTTTAAGTTTGAACTTGAACATGGGTCTAAATCCAATATAAAGGGTAACCAAACAATCTAACTGTGAAAACAACTTGCGGGTGCTAGAAATGGCAAACAAAAGAACATTGTCTGGTCTTCTCAAATGTTTTGCACAAAATGAATGTCCTTGTCAAGCATGAGACTGTCTGTCATTGTTGTCGTATTTATGAACACAATTAGGGATGTTAGCGAGTCGGAAGGGTTTGATTACAGACCTAAAACTAGATCCATTTAGTTGGTTCCACTAGAAAAATAGATCCAGATTCTAATATAATATGAGATTATGTACATAGCTGAGGTATCCAAATCAAATACGTGTTTGAAATTTGATAAGCATTTGGCCTCTTTGTACTAAAAAATTGGATCTAGACTCAGTTTAGAAAAATGTTTTAAGTTTGAACTTGAACATTGGTCTAAATCTAATATAAAGGGTAACCAAACAATCTAACTGTGAAAACAACTTGCGGGTGCTAGAAATGGCAAACAAAAGAACATTGTCTGGTCTTCCCAAATGTTTTGCACAAAATGAAAGTCTTTGTCAAGCATGAGACAGTCTGTCATTGCTGTCGTATTTATGAACACAATTAGGGATGTTAACGAGCCGGAAGGGTCTGATTACAGACCTAAAACTAGATCCATTTAGTTGGTTCCACTAGAAAAATAGATCCAGATTCTAATAAAATATGAGATTATGTACATAGCTGAGGTATCCAAATCAAATACGTGTTTGAAATTTGATAAGTATTTGGCCTTTTTGTACGCAAAAATTGGATCTAGACTCAGTTTAGAAAAATGTTTTAAGTTTGAACTTGAACAAGGGTCTAAATCCAATATAAAGGGTAACCAAACAATTTAACTTTGAAAACAACTTGCCGGTGCTAGAAATGACAAACAAAAGAACATTGTCTGGTCTTCCCAAATGTTTTGCACAAATGAAAGACTTTGTCAAGCATGAGACAGTCTGTCATTGTTGTCGTATTTATGAACACAATTAGGGATGTAAACGAGTCGGAAGGGTCTGATTACAGACCTAAAACTGGTTCCACTAGAAAAATAGATCCAGATTCCAATAGAATATGGGATTATGTACATAGCTGAGGTATCCAAATCAAATACGTGTTTGAAATTTGATAAGCATCTGGCCTCTTTGTAGGCAAAAATTGGATCTAGACTCAGTTTAGAAAAAGGTTTTGAGTTTGAACTTCAACATGGATCTAAATCCAATATAAAGGGTAACCAAACAATCTAACTGTGAAAACAATTTGCTGGTACTAGAAATGGCAAACAAAAGAACATTGTCTGGTCTTCCCAAATGTTTTGCACAAAATGAAAGTCTTTGTCAAGCATGAGACAGTCTGTCATTGCTGTCGTATTTATGAACACAATTAGGGATGTTAGCGATCCGGAAGGGTCTGATTACAGACCTAAAACTAGATCCATTTAATTGGTTCCACTAGAAAAATAGATCCAGATTCTAATAAAATATGAGATTATGTACATAGCTGGGGTATCCAAATCAAATACGTGTTTGAAATTTGATATGTATTTGGCCTTTTTGTACGCAAAAATTGGATCTAGACTGAGTTTAGAAAAATGTTTTAAGTTTGAACTTGAACATGGGTCTAAATCCAATATAAAGGGTAACCAAACAATTTAACTTTGAAAACAACTTGCCGGTGCTAGAAATGACAAACAAAAGAACATTGTCTGGTCTTCCCAAATGTTTTGCACAAAATGAAAGTCTTTGTCAAGCATGAGACAGTCTGTCATTGTTGTCGTATTTATGAACACAATTAGGGATGTAAACGAGTTGGAAGGGTCTGATTACAGACCTAAAACTGGTTCCACTAGAAAAATAGATCCAGATTCCAATAGAATATGGGATTATGTACATAGCTTTGGTATCCAAATCAAATACGTGTTTGAAATTTGATAAGCATCTGGCCTCTTTGTACGCAAAAATTGGATCTAGACTCAGTTTAGAAAAAGGTTTTGAGTTTGAACTTGAACATGGATCTAAATCCAATATAAAGGGTAACCAAACAATCTAACTGTGAAAAGAATTTGCTGGTGCTAGAAATGGCAAACAAAAGTACATTGTCTGGTCTTCCCAAATGTTTTGCACAAAATGAAAGTCTTTGTCAAGCATGAGACAGTCTGTCATTGTAGTCGTATTTATGAACACAATTAGGGATGTTAGCGAGTCGGAAGGGTCTGATTACAGACCTAAAACTAGATCCATTTAGTTGGTTCCACTAGAAAAATAGATCCAAATTCTAATAGTATATGTGATTATATACATAGCTGAGGTATGCAAATCAAATACGTGTTTGAAATTTGATAAGCATCTGGCCTCTTTGTACGCAAAAATTGGATCTAGACTCAGTTTAGAAAAATGTTTTAAATTTGAACTTGAACATGAGTCTAAATCCAATATAAAGGGTAACCAAACAATCTAACTGTGAAAACAACTTGCCAGTGCTAGAATTGGCAAACAAAAGAACATTGTCTGGTCTTCCCAAATGTTTTGCACAAAATGAAAGTCTTTGTCAAGCATGAGACAGTCTGTCATTGTTGTCGTATTTATGAACACAATTAGGGTTGTTAGCGAGTTGGAAGCGTCTGATTACAGACCTAAAACTAGATCCATTTAGTTGGTTCCACTAGAAAAATAGATCTAGATTCTAATAGAATATGAGATTATGTACATAGCTGAGGTTTCCAAATCAAATACGTGTTTGAAATTTGATAAGCATCTAGCCTCTTTGTACGCAAAAATTGGATCTAGACTCAGTTTAGAAAAAAGTTTTAAGTTTGAACTTGAACATGAGTCTAAATCCAATATAAAGGGTAACCAAACAATCTAACTGTGAAAACAACTTGCGGGTGCTAGAAATGGAAAACAAAAGAACATTGTCTGGTCTTCCCAAATGTTTTGCACAAAATGAAAGTCTTTGTCAAGCATGAGACAGTCTGTCATTGTTGTCGTATTTATGAACACAATTAGTTATGTTAGCGAGTCAGAAGGGTCTGATTACAGACCTAAAACTACATCCATTTAGTTTGTTCCACTAGAAAAATAGATCCAGATTCTAATAGAATATGAGGTTATGTACGTAGCTGAGGTATACAAATCAAATACGTGTTTAAAATTTGATAAGCATCTGGCCTCTTTGTACGCAAAAATTAGATCTAGACTCATTTTAGAAAAAGGTTTTAAGTTTGAACTTGAACATGGGTCGAAATCCAATATAAAGGGTAACCAAACAATCTAACTGTGAAAACAACTTGCGGGTGCTAGACATGGCAAACAAAAGAACATTGTCTGGTCTTCCCAAATGTTTTGCACAAAATGAAAGTCTTTGTCAAGCATGAGACAGTCTGTCATTGTTGTCGTATTTATGAACACAATTAGGGATGTTAGCGAGTCGGAAGGGTCTGATTACAGACCTAAAACTAGATCCTTTTAGTTGGTTCCACTAGAAAAATAGATCCAGATTCTAATAGAATATGAGATTATGTACATAGCTGAGGTATCCAAATCAAATACGTGTTTGAAATTTGATAAGCATTTGGCCTCTTTGTACGCAAAAATTGGATCTAGACTCAGTTTAGAAAAAGGTTTTAAGTTTGAACTTGAACATGGGTCTAAATCCAATATAAAGGGTAACCAAACAATCTAACTGTGAAAACAATTTGCCGGTGCTAGAAATGGCAAACAAAAGAACATTGTCTGGTCTTCCCAAATGTTTTGCATAAAATGAAAGTCTTTGTCAAGCATGAGACAATCTGTCATTGCTGTCGTATTTATGAACACAATTAGGGATGTTAGCGAGTTGGAAGGGTCTGATTACGGACCTAAAACTTGATCCATTTAGTTGGTTCCACTAGATAAATAGATCCAGATTCTAATCGAATATGGGATTATGCACATAGCTGAGGTATCCAAATCAAATACGTGTTTGAAATTTGATAAGCATCTGGTCTTTTTGTATGCAAAAATTGGATCTAGACTCAGTTTAGAAAAAAGTTTTAAGTTTGTACTTGAACATGGGTCTAAATCCAATATAAAGGGTAACTAAACAATCTAACTGTGAAAACAATTTGCCGGTGCTAGAAATGGCAAACAAAAGAACATGTCTGGTCTTCCCAAATGTTTTGCACAAAATGAAAGTCTTTGTCAAGCATGAGACAGTCTGTCATTGTTGTCGTATTTATGAACACAATTAGAGATGTTAGCGAGTCAGAAGGGTCTGATTACAGACCTAAAACTAGATCCATTCAGTTGGTTACACTAGAAAAATAGATCCAGATTCTAATAGAATATTCCATAAATCTACCCCAGTTTTTTGGATAGTTTTACTAGACAGTAACAATAATCTGCCTCTTAGGAGTCGTTTGGTATTAGAGACACTATAACTAATGAATTTATTTTAAGAATAAGGCTGATTCATGTAATACTAGAACTAGTGTCTTATGAATATGTCCTAATTTTTAGAGCACATTCATAGGACATTCTCAGAATGTCCTTTCGTGGCCTCCAAATGGCCCCTTCGCTAAACAAGCCCAAAAAGTAAAATTGCTATTATGTGTTTTGACTGCCTATTGTTTGTTTGATAAATTAAGCATGGACCTGAAATAATGTGGGCATGCAATGACCCCCATCCAGTTGATTGGCCACAATATGGATCACATTGACTGATGGCAACTCCATGGTATATGTAAAAAGATAAAAGAACTATTGTCAAGAGCATAAATCACATTAGAGTGTTTGTTTCACTGCAGATTTGAGGTGGTCTAAGATCACTAGGATCTCAAGTCCATGGATTGAAGGTCAAAACCCCTCAATAGGACCTTAAATCCATGGTTTAGTACCATAGACCTGGGCATCGGGCCGAACTGGCCTGATAAAAACCGAGTCCTGGCCGGCCCGATGTCTGAAATCTGAGCATGAGCCGGGGCGCGATGCCTGAAACCCAAGCTCAGGCCCCACCCGGTTACAATAAAAAAACATTTTTAAAATATAAAATATTTTTTGAATACAAAATATATTTTTAATAATAAAATATATATTATTAATAAAATAAAATTAATATTTAAAAGTTATCGAGCTGGATCGGGCCGACCCGGTTCAGTGCGATAAACTATCGAGCAGGCCAGAGCCTGTTTTTTCGGGACCAAGCCCGGGCCCGATCAAGCCAGGTACTAGGTTCCCCTTGGGTACTCGGCCCGATGCCCAGGTCTAATGTACCATGGATTTAAGATCTACGTTATTGAGATCCTCCGACCTTCTAAAGCATACCTTTTAATGCAGCCTGAAGTTACCAAATGCAACTATAGACAATTGCTCAAATTGACATATGTAGTTAATGAGAAAGGGTAAGTTGCTGAGTTAGAGTAAGCGTGGCATTGTGTGGAAGAAAATACTCTTAGAAATTGAGATACTTCTTTCGTTCACAATGTGTGCCTAGGTTCCATTTTTCATCTATATTTATCTTGTTTACAAGATAATCGTCAGTTACATGATAATTCAAAAATTGAATGGAAGTTACAGATAATTGATACAAACTTTACAAAAATAAGAGATTTATTATCATCTCAAAATATCTTCCCTTGATTCATGTTGAGATTGATTTTTATGATTGTTGCTTAACTGATGACAAGAATTTATGATCATCCATAGTTATATTTCCATTAATGCATGGGGTCTTGCACACATAGATTGCCTCAAAATAATGTGAACATAGAAATACTAAGAGTTTAATAACCCCATCGGTCAACTGCTTTTACCATATAAATATTGAATTTAAATATTGCTCTTTTTGACATGGTATCTAACAAAATGGAAATCGACTTTAACAAGTTTAGCCCTGGTGTAAAAAACGGGATTGGCTGCCAGGTAAAGTGCTCCTATATCGTTACACTAGAGAGTAGGAACCTCACTAAGACTAAATCCAAGTTCTTTGATTAATGATTGAAGCCATAGAAGTTCTGCCACTCCACTAGCCAACGCTTTATATTCGGCTTCAGTACTAGGTAATGCAACAATCGTTTGTTTGCAAGAAGACCAAGATATAATATTTTCTCCAAGGTAGACAAAACAACCAACCGTGAGTTTTTCGTTGTCTAGGCATTCTGTCAAGTTCACATCGGCAAAGGCTTGCAGATAATTTTGCTGATTTCGATAGAGTTCATCTTCTTTGGATGATGCCTTATGCCAAGGAAATATGATAGCCAGCCAAGATCTTTAGTGGACAAAGATTTCTTCAGTCGTTGTATAACACTTTGAATTTCTTTTTTTGTGAGGACTCTGTGACAAAGATATCATTAACATGTGCCATAAGATAAATTTGAGTCAAACTAGAAATATAAATGAGCAGTGATGCATTTGATTGAGAAATTTTGAATCCAATTTCTTCAAGGAATCTACTTGGCTGTTTATACCAAGCTCTAGGTGCCTGCTTGATGCTATGAATGGCCTTGTCAAGGCACATGTGTTTAGGGAATTCCTTGTTTTGATACCCTTCAGGCTGCTTCATGAAGACATCTCTTTCTAATAACCCATTTAGAAAAGGCATTCTCAAAGTTTAGTTGATGAATATTCCACTGATGTCAAGTTGCTAGGGCCAAACTTGGATAGTCATGGGCTTGATGACTGGGAGGAATGTCTCTCAACAGTCCACTCCAGCCTCTTACAAGAACCCCCTTGTAACGAGCAATGTTCCATTAGGATTTTCTTTTATTTTACAGACCCACTTGGAGTCTATTACATTCATGTTTGACTAGTTATAAGGAACAAGCTGCCATGTTTTGTTGGCTTTCAAAACATGAAACTGTCTATCCATAGCCTCGTGCCACTTGTTTGAGCTTGCGGCTTCAACATATGAGAATATATAGTTCACTTGCCTTTAGATCTTGTTCACATTTTATCAATACAGCTTTGGTTTTTAATGAACCCATCATTGATCTTGTCACCACTAAATAAGTATGACTAGTGGGGGACAAAATAAGAAAGAGTATTTTTTTCATTTCTTAAGAACTGGCAGAACCACTTTGTTCACTTCCTTGTTCTAAGGTTAGTCACCTATGGCATTAACACTTTTTCATTTCTTTCTCCTCCTTCATGTTCAAAACTAGGACAAACAGATGCATTATGATCAAGAATATTGTGATCCTTATGTCTTTCATCTTTTATCATGTTATTCCCCAAGTAAGGGTTTACAAGAGCAATATCTGAGTGAGATAAATATGTAGTGGAAGCATTTTTTCTTTCAAAGTTTTTGGTTTTTTCTTTTATCAAAATACACATGACAAGTGATAGTTTTTTTTTTCCGTATATTGGTCATAACAGAAATATCCCTTGTGCATATTTCCATAACTGATAGAGAGCATGACCATATATTTGAGTTTATATCATAAGAACATATGAGCATTTAGTTTCAAATACTCTATATATTTCGTAATATAGTAGTTTGCGAAACAACAATTCAGAAAGAGTATTTCTTCCAAGACTGAGCATAGGCAAGCGATTCACAATAAATGTGGCACAATGAAAAGTATCAGACGATATTGGCAAAGATGTTTTTGTTTGATTATAACTGATAAAGATGCATGACCATATTTTTGAGTTTAGATCATAAGAACATGTAAGCATTTAGTTTCAAATACTCTATATATTTCGTAATCTAGTAGTTTCTGAAACAACAATTCATGAAGAGTATTTCTTCCAAAACTGAGCATAGGTAAGCAATTCACAATAAATGTGGCACACTGAAAAGTATCAGACCATAATGACAAATATGGTTTTACTTGATTAAGTAGTGTTATACCAGTCTCCACTACATGACGATGCTTACAGTCTGCAAGGCCGCTTTATATTTGCATGTGTAGGCAAAATGGGTGATGTAAAATTCCATGTGACATTTTACAACTTTCAAACTGATTACTCATAAACTCACCGACATTGTCAGTTTGGAAGATATTAATTATTCCATGCAACAGATTTCATTAATGTTCTTGAAATAAGCAAACAAATCAAAAGTTTCAGACTTGAACTTCAAGGAAAACAACCAAGAAAACATAACAAAATCATCTAGTAGAAGTAAGTAGTAGTAGAAGCCTTTGCATGAGCATATTGGTGCCGCCCCTACATATCTCCATGTATAATTTTTAAAGGTCTATTTTCCAAATGTTCAACAACTTTGAATGGAAGGTGTTGAGTCTTGCCCACTAGACGATCTTCACCCACAAGTCCTTTATTCTTGATGCTAACATGACTTTGCCTTTTGGAGTTGAGATATTCCATGATCCTCTTGTCATGCCCCAAGCATCAGTGTCAAATATCAAATAAGTGTCCATTAGCACCCTTATCTGCCATCATCACACTTGGAGCTGTTCTCTTAGGCTTAATTTGGTACACCCCTACCTTGGTTTTGTCCCTTTGACAATGAACCTGTTGAGTTTGAAGATCCCTAACACAAAAGCCTTAACGTGAAAATTCAAACTTGCAATTATTGTCTTTGGTAAATTAACTAACTGGTAAGATGTAAATGAAGTTTGCCCTGCATTCAAACACATATTACCAATATGAGAAATTGGAATGAAAGACGCACTAGCAGCAGTTATACCTTTATCGCCTGGATATGCCTCTTCATTATTCAGTTGAGAGTGATTACTGGTGCCATGGTGAGTGACACCTATATCTGGGTACCAACTCTCATCTTTGCTTTCTTCCATTGACATCATCGAGAATGCCTTGGGATTGAGATTCTAACAATTTCTAGCTACATGACCTTTATGACCACAGTGTTGGCATTCTACATGAGGACATTGGTTGTTGTTCGAACTTCCAAAAAGGGCTGATTTGTTTGAGTTCTGACCATAAGACCGTCCACCATAGTGTCACGACATCAATTTGTAAAGAAAGCTAGTGCAGTACTTTCATTTGTTTCAGTTGGTTTAGGCTTTATAATATCTACATGTTTCTCTTGATTAATCAAGAGATCATATAAGTCTAGAACATTGAGGTTGAAATGGATGGCCCAGTGGTAAGAGATGTGATGAACCTCTTATACTCAGGAGGAAGACCATTGAGTGTGATTTGAATAAGTTCTGTATCTGGAACATGTTATTTTGCAGCAGCAAGGATGTTGGACAAGTTCTTGATTTCCTCCAAATATGCCACCATATCAATTTTTTTTTATTTTTGATGAAGGTGAACTCTTTTTTTATCATTAAGATCCTCAAAGGAGATTGAGATCCATAGGCTTGTGCAAGAGCATCCCAAGCCTCCTTAGTTGTTTCATAGCGAAGAATATGATTTAATATTCCTTGAGGGTAGCTTTGGTCCAACTTAATGCAAGTTGGTCTGAGCTACTTCAATCCTCATACGAAGGATTGGCGACTCATTTGCTTGTTGCTTCAATAGTTTCTGATGGAGCACCCTTAGATTCATTAACAAATGATAGCATCCATTAAAATTTCATGACTAAAACAAGTTGGCTCCTCCAAAGAATATAGTTGTCTCTAATTAGTTTGATAGACACAAGACTTGCTACAAAGTTCTACTAAATTGGTGACTTGATGACGTGGTGAGGCTGATAAGAAAGGAACGCAAACTGAGGAGCTACAGGGAATGCGAAAAGATGCAAGGGTCTAATACCATGACATAATTACTCCTAAAAATTGAGATACTTCTCTAGTTCACAGATAATGCCCAGGTTCCATCTTCATCTATATTTATCTTATGTACAAGATAATAGTCAGTTACATGATAATTCAAAAATTGAATGGAAGTTACAAATAATTATTATAGACTTTACAAAGATAAGATATTTCTTGTTATCTCAAAATATCTTCCAATGATTCACATTGGGATTGCCTTCCATGTTGTTGCTTAACTGATCATGAGAATTTATGTTCTTTTCACCTATAGCTATATTTTCATTAACATTTTGGTGCTATTATTAAGGGGTACATATGATTGAAAAACTTGACCATTGTTGTATTTGAAGTTTGACAATCGTGGGATTTGGGCAGCATTTGACTTCAACCAGTTGAGTGCTTTTTGGAACATTATGAACCCACTTTCTTTAATTCAACGTGATTCTCAAAATAGCTTGTAATATCTAGATATGTAATATACCTTTAAATTAATCAGATTTATTGAGTACCTGTACTGGCTGATTTTGAATTAAAGTGGATGTGCAAAATTTTGCTACCTGTTTTTAAACTAAGATATGAAGTTTTATCAAACCTAACACCAGAAATATTGCTTTATAATGTTGGACAAATTATATTTAGTTGATAGAAGATCTAATTTTAAAGTGGCAAAATTAAATGAAAGCAAAAAGACAGTTTTAGCTCTACAAAAGTCACGCAGAACCATTAATTAAGATGGGAAAACGTGGAAAGTATCAATGACTCAATTTGTGGCATAGAACTGAACATTAGTAAAAGCAATGTCATAGATAATTTAATGGCAAAAATGCATGTGCAGAGAAGGACTTCTATCATGCGGAAGGTGTGACAAAAACAATGCGAGAAAAACATGGTTGATCGAAGAATAATACATTTTAATGATGTGGTAGAGAAAGTGTAGATTTTCACCTACTATGTGCACAACTGAATTAATGTTTGTACACAATGATGCAATATTGACATCAGAGAATGTCTACTGGTCACCATAGATTTTCATAAAAATATTGAATTGCATCACTAAGGATCTTTAAAACGTTTTATAGTGCACAATTAAACAGTTTTACTTTCTATGGCACATTATTTCGTGCCAATGATGGCTATTTGTGATTTTTTATGTATATTACAAAAGTACATCTACTTTTGGAACGTAAAAAGCATGTATTATATAAAAGTATCAGCTCAACCAACAACATACAACAGCAAATGTATATTTACATTTACATAAATCAATACATCTCTCAAAAATGGGAATTCAAGATAGAACACTAGTACATCTATATTACGATGAACCAGTATATCCTAAATGAAAAAATATACAAAAACAAAATTGTACATACATGGAACATGTATATTTTCAGCCCACATTATCCCTTTCTCATTGTTTCTTCTCATGCATCTTCAATCCTTGATTTTAGATCCCTGCAAGAACATAATAGTAACTCACAATTAATAATACTCCATAACAAAGATAATTCCAAATGAAATAACATATATACAACAACAATATAGTACATATAATATCCATGTTTTCAACTCTCATTATCTCTTTCTCATTGTCCCTTCTCATGCATCTTCAATTTTTTCCTTTAAAGGTTTGTGACAATATAACACTAATTAGCATTTCTTACTGCCTTGTTTGTTTTTTCTTTTTATGTGTTTTTTACTATCAGCTACTGCCATTTCTATGAATTAATGTTTACAAAAAGAACTGACCTTTTCTTGTCTGTTTTCCCTTTTTAAATCTTTTTTACTGTCTGTTACTGCCATTTATATGAATTCTTCATTGAAATTAACGTTATTTGTTTCCAGTAAGTTTCTTTGAAATTAAAGTTGTTTTTTCTGGTGAGTTTCTTTGAAACTAAAGTTATTTGTTTAGGATTTTAGGAGCCCTGTTCATTCAGAAAAGTTGTTGAATCTAGGGAAGGAAATACTTAGATCTCGATGGCCTGAATTGTCAAAAATTTTCTTCCAAGATGTCCAACCTTTTCAGGAGTGACCAGCCTCTATAAAAAATGCAAATGAACAAATATGGGTCAACAACAAGCAACTGTTTGGGACTTCTTTCAATGATGGGTGCTTATACATGACACTAAATAAAAAAACTAGGATATTCTCTTTGCTCGAATCTTTTTTTCCCTTTATGTGTTTTCTATTTAAAAGAGAAACATAAACATACAGCTTGTGAAAGTTTCAAAATACCCTTGACCTAAGCAGTCGTGAATTTAAGGATGGTAGATAACCGGTTTTCAAGTTCAAAATAAACTTGATCAAATTAGACTCCAAAGTAGATAAAATTTAGTCTGCAACTTATCAAAATGTAGTTAAAACTGCTGTAAAAATTTCAAATAAATCTGAAAAGAAATCACCACAAAATGGTCATGCAAAGTTACTGGAAATTAATGATGTTGTTATTGGTCAACTATTTTCAATAATACTTGATTTCTTGCACTATAAACTAACGTAATCATAACTCTAACACCACAAAAGTATATAAAGCAAAGCTTAATTAAAAAATAAGCTATCCTAAAGTAAGAACCGAACAAACTTCAACAATAGTGAATAACTACTGTTACAAGAAGACGAAGAAACCCAGTCTAATCGCTGAACTACTAAATAAAAATGATACATACTACTTAATCTCAAATAATACAGCAAAAAGGCAATGAAACAGTAACTATTAAATTAATACCTTAATCAACTAAAGAAGCATATACATGACACTAGAAACAATCTAACTCTATGCTAAGGAGCTAATTCCTAATTGCTAGCTATAATGTGACATGAGGCGAAGGCCACGTTAGTGCACCAACCTAGGCATCTAGGTCATAGAGAGGAAGGAGATCAAGTAGGGAATCTGACCATAAACCATCAAAGTTAACAGGTAACATTCTAGGCATCAAAAACCTCCTTCATTTCAGTTAGGGCTGCACACAAGCCAAATTGATCTTGAGTTGGGCCAGCTTGAGCTCGACTCGAATCAGAAAACTCGAACTCGAACTCGACTCAAACTGGAATCGAGCTCAATAAAACAAGTTCGAGCTTGACTCGACAATACAACATCCAATTCAAACTCGACTTGTTTGACTCATTTATGTAAAAGATGTCTCATTTTTTAACTCATTTAACTTGTTTAGTTGTTATTCATTTAACTATTTTCTCATTACAATTCAACATTTATTATGTAGTCGAGCCAAGTCTAGTTTAAACCAGTCGAGTTCTTGTAGATCAAACTCAAGATCTTTAACATTTTGAGCATACACTTGAACTCAAGTTCGACTCATTTTAAATGAGTCGAGTTTAGATGAGCAAGTTCGATTCAAGTTCGAGCAACCATAATTGCAATTACATGGACTTCGAAGAAAAATATTGTGTTCTAAAAGATGTTCATAGTTCACATACTCTTTCTTGGATCAGGAAACAGAGGAATGTAAATTCTTCTAGATCAAATAATCAAATGATACACATTTTCAGCAAAATGCTTCCAAGGAGATACGTCCGCAGTTTTTTTTTCAAAAAATAATAAAAAATATATAAAAAAGATCCCATAATGGGAATAAAACACTGCAGATACACAAAATGGGGATCCCAGCCCAGAAAATAAGCCCAAAATGAAAAAGAAAAAACAAAGCAGTAACAAATCAAGCAGAACCATGCCTCAATACTTAACTATATCAAGGAGCTGCATTTTAGACCAACTCATAGCCATGTAAATCACTCCACCCTTGTAACAAAATGGAAGGACAGGTCTGTTCATCACGCCCGGACTTGGGTCATTTGACATGTATCCAACTGAAATTTTCTTTTTATTTTTCTCGAGCAATGCTCATTAGAGGGTATGTAGAGATTGCCATCCACAAGCTTGGCAACTTCCTTTTCAGCAACCTGCAGGCCATTTTTCTTTTTCGAAGCGACTATCATCCTTGCATTTTAGCACGGCTTCATATATATGAGGGGAAGGGTCAATAGTGTCTATAATTGCAACCTCACACAAGCCACCAATTGAATCCTCCACCAGACTCATCTCAAATTCCGCAATCAGCTTGAAATTGAGAAGCACTTCCAAATAGATTCAGGCATGCCCTGATTGGACCTCCAAACAAGCAAACAATAGCAGTAAAGAAAAATATGTCCCATCATGGCATTGAAGGCAACCTTCGGGAGGCGAGAGGGAAGATACATTAATCTCCGGTGCAGATGGTTTCTTATATATTAATGCTAAATAATTATAGATTATAATTATTGGTAGGATTGTCTTAATTTGTGAATTCATTACGGAGTTTGCATGAAAAAACCTGTACCAAATTTGGAATGGATTATTCAATATAATGTCGGTTTATCATGTCAAATTTTGACAAACCAAATCCAGATTCAAACGGGATGCATTTAATGTTGGAACCCTTAGGACCAATCTGTACTAGGTCTCCACAGGTTTGATCATCAAATTATGATGTCTTTTATTTCCCTTATTTCCACATTGTTTCTTGCTTTTCTAGACACTCCTAAATAAGCATAGATTTTCATTGTTATCTCTGAGGAGGAAGTTGGTGCAATGGAAGGGGCAAGGGTTGGTAGGAGGCCAATTTTAGTTTTAAAGTCCTGTTAATTCAGTTTAGGGATACCAATATGCAAATTAAAGCATAACAGACATGTCACCCTAGCACAAAAACAACCAAGTCCAAGGAAAGTGAAGAGGCTTCTGCCACGATTGTTAATTCAGTTTAGGGATACCAATATGCAAATTAAAGCATAACAGACATGTCACCCTAGCACAAAAACAACCTAAGTCCAAGGAAAGTTAAGAGGCTTCTGCCACGATGAGATTAAAGTCTCCCGCACACCGAAAAAACAAAAGCATAGATTTTTAATTGCTGGTAAGATTATCTTTGTGAATTCAGTATGGAGCTTGCACAATGAATCTGCATCAATTTAGAAATTTACTGTTATCTCGACCCTGCGTTTCCTTCGAAATATTTAACAAATCAAGTCTAGATTCAAATGGGATGTATATGATGTAGTGTTCGAACCCAAGATCTTGTCCAGTCGGCACCAGCAAGCTTCACGGCGCACACAGAAGTCGAAAACCAAGACAAGGAAACGAACGAAAGTGAACCGACTCCGCAAAGGATACCGGCAGCTTGACGGCGCACACAGAAATTAATCTGGTACATGAGGGTGGGCTGTATTTGGCCTAGTCGACTCTTTCTCGACGCGGCGCATCACGACGAAGGCTGCCGACCTCCTTTTTCATGCCGATTTGATGAACCAACGCGTATATATACAGCAGAAGTCAAGCTCCATCGGCCAACACCAATCATCAGAAGAAAAAAAAAACACCATGTCAGGCTTCAAGGCCTTCTTCAACCAGTGGATCCAGGAGCAAGGCCTCCAACTCCAGGAACTAAAGGCTGCCGAAAGCGACCCAGAAGCCCAGCACCAACTTGCGTCATTGATCCTTCGAGTCACCCACCACTATGAGAACTACTACAAAGCCAAAGCAGATGCGACAAAGGAGGACGTTCTGAGGATGTACTCGCCGTCCTGGACCAGTACTCTCGAGAATTCTCTCATGTGGATAGCCGGATGGAGACCCTCCACGATTTTCCACTTGATCTACACCAAGGTTGCAGGGATTCAGCCCGAGCAAGAGCTGGATGACTTCTTGGATGAGAAAGGAAACGAGGAGAAACTGACCTCTCTATCGCCTGCGCAGTTGATTCAACTGGACGAGTTGCAGAGAAGAACGATTCGAGAAGAGGTCAGTCTATCAGAGAAAATGGCGAAACTGCAAGAGAAGAAAGGAGACCAGCCCTTTGTGAACTTGGCTGAGATAGAGACTACAACTAACACGGTCTCAGGTAAAGAACTTGAATGAGGCAAAACAGGCAGTTGGTCTAGCAATCTATCTTTTAAATTGTCCCTTTTATATTGTCCTTTAAAGGGGTGTTATATAGCTGGTAGTTCTAAGTAGCAGGCTATCCACACATCTTCAGTTCAATTGACGTTGCTAATATTTTTTTGGACTGCAAATAGTACAAGATGCTATAAAAGGTATACTAAAAGGTATATCGTAGAACTATCCAAAGGTGTAGATAGGTAGGGGTTCCATGTAGTGTATCCACACAAAGCCCATCCTATGGAAGCTCAAATTAATGGGTGGATTTAGGTCCAGTTATATAGGACAGCCCACGAGATCACTGAGACATGGCAAATTGAAATTTTGTTAACTAAATACTCACTGCCTCATTGAAAAAAATGTTTGTCTCGGACCTTAAAACCACCCAAATCTTGAAACATCTTTAGATGTGGGAGCAGGGGTAAGAAAGAGTGGGGGAGGAGGGGAAGAGTTTTGGTCTTTCACTCTGGCAGCGAGTTTCTTCCTACTCACCCAAAATCATCCTCTAGACGTTCCAAAGAGATTCACTTGTATATCTTTCTCTTAGCTTAAGTCCATGTTTAAGTTTTCATTAGGCAATCCTAAACCAGTCCGCCTAGTGAGAAAAATCAATTTTTTTGGGGCATATTAAGCTTCTGCTTATGTGCTTAATATGAAATGGTGGTTTTTATCACCTCAAGGCAAATCTAAATATATTCAAATGACTAATTAGTTACATTTATTCAGTTTTTTTTTTTTTTAAAAAAAAGATGAGCAGTTCATTCTATGGCCCCTAAGAGGGACCACAGGCCCCCCTTGTGCCTACCCCTTGAGTTCAGAGAGCATGCTTCGGGCCCTTTTATGAGCCAAAGGTAGAGTGCTTACATGTATTCAATTAATACAATGATAAATCATACATACTCTTACGATGCTCACGGACAATCTGGAAATATATTGATATCTATACACTACACATTCATCTCTCTATCTCTCTTTTTCTCTCACATATTCATCGTCACTCTCTTAAACACGTAAACCATGTAGCACCATACACATTCATCTCTCTATCTCTCTTTTTCTCTCACATATTCATCATCACTCTCTTAAACACGTAAACCATGTAGCACCATTTCCCTGCCTTCGCATAAAGACATTTTTTTTATATATACGTGATGTTTACATGTTTCGGTATGAGAGTGCAACAATCATGATGCAGGCAGATGCACGTATGCTGAAATTGGTATGCACGAGGAGGGTCTGATGTGGCTGTTAGAGAAAGCAGACGAGCTGCGGCTGAGGACGCTGAAGGGAGTGGTAGATATTATGAGTCCCTTTCAATCTTTGCGCTTTTTGACAGTTGCAGCCTCACTGCACCTGCGCGTGCACGAGATAGGAGAAGAAAAAGATCAGCAGCGTCAGAGCAGCACCACCAACGACGGCCAAGGGGACCGGGGGAGTGATGAAATGTGACGAAGAACAACGACATACAACGTCAACAAGAATAATGAGGGGAAAGAAGATGCCAATTAACAAATAGTTCTCTCTTTGCAGTTTCAGGATTTTGTCCACCCTTCTTAATGGAAAATTTTATACTTGCATCATTTATTTCTTTCAACTTTTTGGAATTTTGCCTTCCCTTAACAAACATCTAGATAGCATTCAATATTTCCATCCACTACCATTTAAATATCCTAACATTAGATGTAACTTTGGCAGCTTAATTAGTATTTTTATATATAAGAAGTCTATTTCTATGTCTTTCTTTTGAGTTTATTAATTGTCTTTCTACTCGAGTCCCAAAGCAAAGCAAAAAGGACAAGGGCTTGGGCCTCTTCGCCGTATCCCTTCGAATTGGCGGGATAATGTTTTCCACTTCCAAGGTCAAACCTAGCCAAACACACATGCTGCAAGCTATTGAACAAAATGAAAATTACTACAGGCGAGGGAGGCCAAAAATTTTCAACAGAGTGCTCCTACCGGGCGAGATTGGAAAAGGGTAACAGGTGGATTGGAGAAGGGTGATGAGGTTATTGGCACCAGGCACTTAGATGTCATGAAAATGAACCAAATAGATAACTAGGCAAGGAAATTAATCAGACCGCTTCTAACGCGCTGCCAATGTTTGTGGGCAGTAGAGGTGCATATGACTACTGAGGTCGAGAAAGGCGACTATACATTTATTTGTTTCCATGGACAAGCAACCATGCAATGTAAAGAGGTGCTAAGAGTCATGACTTGGCCCTTCCAGCATATGACATGTATATACCTATAATACGTGTCTCATTAGATGGAAATCTTCGTGTAAGCGGGATAATTTCCAGCTAGTGAGTTGTAGAGAGAGGGTAGAGAGATGTATAATCAAGTTCTAAAATGTTAGGAGCATCATTGTAAACCAACTTAAGTTTTCTATGTTCTTTTTCTTGTTTAAACAAACCTGATTTTGACAATGTAATTTTTTTTCTTTCCTTTATTCTATTAAAAAAAACTTTTATAACCGCTACTTTCTTTCTCTTCAATTTCCTCTTGTTGCCCTACGTATCGTTAATTTCTTCCATTCCTTCCTTTTTTCATTCATTAGTATCGTCTGCTTAATTTAAGAGAAAATCACTAGGGGAATAAAAGCATTCTACCTACCCAATATTTTATTTGAATTAGCTTATTCAGACTGATTTATGTCTATTTTGACGCATTTACTCATAAATATGCCGTTGTTCATCACCACTTGTCATGAACACCCGAAAGCACCACTTGTATGTTTATGTGAGAGAGAGAGAGAGAGAGATGGAACAAGAAATAAAAAATTAACATACCTGTTGCTGCATGCCATGCACTACCAGAGAGAGGCACCACCCCGCGGCTGCCACATCCTATACTACAGAGAAGTGCCACTTCGTGGCTTAGCATGAGAGAAAAAAACAAGAAACGGTAACAAGAAATACATAGGGGGCATTATCAACATGGAGAACAAACAACCTTTCTTTTCAACCTTTCTCTTTCCTTCTAATTTCTTCTTTTTTGGAGGATTGGAAAATACACAAGGGAACTATTTCCTTTCTTTCCCTCACCTTTTTCTTTCCTTCACATGCAAACACAAATTTTGCTTCACTTTAATTAGCTATTCAAACACAATAAATACTATCATTTTCATTCATTCATCTCCTTTTCCTCCATTCAAACAGGGCGGTAATCTAGTGACACGACTCATCTCAATGCATACAATACTTTTATAACTGTGATTTTTTCTGCCAGTATTTTCTGAACAAGGACATTTTCTTTCACTAATGACAGAGATGAGAATTGTAGGCATCAAATTATAGCTGAAAGTTGATTAAGTTTCCTAACACTCCTCTGGAATATAGAAACTGGGGGTGAATGATTTGAGGAACCTCTTAACATTCCTTAAAAGTGTAGAAATTAGTGATATACTGATGCTATGTCTCTTGACACTTCTTTGGAGTCCAAAAATTAGATATGTATAAATGTTAAGACCTCTTAATACTCCTTAAAGTCTACAAAATGATAACTAATGCGAGTAATTCCCCTATAAATTTACAAACGACTATCTAAAAACTTAAGCTTTGGTCACTTAGAGGTCCTCAATTCAACTCTCAAGACAATCGATCAACCGAGAATTTAACACACTATTAGCTTGTTGGTCAGTACGATTTTTTTTTTTTGCTTAGCACAAAGACACAAACTATATAAAATAATGTACCGATTCATTGAAAACCAAAGTTGCATTTAATTATCGCTACTCATTAGAAAAACTACAAGATGAAATCACAAATACACATATCAGGTTAAACTGCCTCAGACATTCTGGTGCATGCGGTCCCAACTGCGTCCCCACTCATGGAGGCGAAGGTGAAACCTGGAAGCCATGATCAGCAGATGCAGCCCCTGCAGCGGGGTGAGTATTTCCAGCACCCTCCTCAACGTGTTCAGCCGGAGACCGTCTGCATGTTCCACTATCACATGCAGCCGATCTGCATAAGTCTTCAGTGCTGACAGCACAGCCGCAGGTTGAACCACCTGGCTCTCATGCAGCACCAGCAGCCGAACCAGCGGCCTATCCGCCATTGCCTCCTGCAAACTTGCCATCCTCTTGGACAACTCATCCTCCAACCCAACCGTCATCCGCTGCAGTTCACTTACGCTATTTAGCTGATGCGCCGAGAGACCGGCGAGGTTCACATCGTGATCTAGCCGCAGTAGATCCGGGAGCTGAGCACCGATCTCCAGCCCGGAGATAACGTAGACGAGCCGGAGACGGACGGACGGCGCGTTGTTTACGGCTAGCCGGGACCGAATACTGTAGTAGTCGCGGTAGCTTTCCATGACTTGGGCCACAGCTGACCTCATGGTTCCCTCGTCTTCCCGGTTATTGTTGTGGACCCTGGTGAGCTCCTGGACATTCAGCTGGTGACGTTCAATCCACAGGCGGTGACAGTCGCGGAAGCGGCGAAGTGGTGGCTGCTGCCCATATGGTGGGGGTGGTGGTGGCACCTGCTCCTCTTCACCATGTACTTGACCAGTCATTTGTTCAAGTGAAACGGAGGGAAACCGCCTTCGGTAACCCAATATATCATTGAGTCAAAGAATTATAAGTGCCATTGAGAGAGCCATTTTTTTTTTTAAGGAGGACTGCATAGTATTTTCGAAACTTATATAAGATTTAGATAATATTTTACAACATTTTTGCATTGACCAAATCAAAAATTTTCAAAAAGATAAATATAATTTAAAAAAAAAATGTGAGGGGAACCATAGCCCCTACCAATCTCCCTTCCCTCTGTGTATGTGTATATAATTGCAGGAGAAACGAAAAGTTAATAATACCTAATTAAGTTTTTCATAAACGTGAAGAAAAACATTCGTAAAATTTATTTTGGCCGCCAAGCAGAACTATTAAATTAATGAATAAATACTAAAAGGAACATGATTATTTTAAGACTACAGTTAAATGATTTAATGTCAAAAATTACTTCATATAAGGACAAGAATACCATGCAAGTATAAGGACAAGAATACCATTGCGGCTGAGAGAAAGAGAGAGAGAGGGAGAGAGAGACAGAGACAGATGGCATGGGCACGTGAAGTAAGATCGTGGCTTGTTCCGTTCCTTGCATGTGCACGTTAGGTAGTTAGGTACACAGGGTGCACTGTTTATAGCGCACCGCTATTCACAGCCTCTACTGCATGACGTGTATTCTCTAACCTACTTTCTCACAGGATAGGTATCATGTACATGAACCTGTGAACAGTACACAGAAGCTTGTGCATATAATCATGTGCAGGTGATCAGTAACATACGCAGCCTTACGGCTAGAGGCATCTTAGAATTTTGGAACGCCTTCGTGTAATATTTGTACATATTAAACGACTATGTAAGTAGCTGTAAGCTGTAAACGAAAATCTGCATACTTCTACGAGTCTATGTCTGAAACCCAGCAATTCTGTCTGATTGTGTGGTTCTCTGAGAAAGCAGGGTGATTCATATCTGAATGATAGAATTACTAAAGGTGGGAAATGAAATGTAATAAGGGTTGGTAGACCAGCCGTAGATCAACTTGACTATGTCAGCATGATGATGGTCATGACCATCATAAAGCATGATGACAATGCAAGCATTAAGAGGAATCTCGTATGGATCATCTGAAGAAATAGGGTAGGCGTTAAGGAAAGTGCTGGAGAAGGTAACTCTGGTGCGGTGTGAAGGCGGTTATAGAGGGTAAAGAATCCTTCTCAATAAGAGATGGCCAATCTCTATCTTCAGAAAGTAAGATCAAATGCGAACCCCTGAAATCTTGAGATCACCTTTTATCTTGCTTTAGTCATTATATCTATCCTTATTGATTGCAAGTTGTTTATTCATGATGTACTTGTATAAAATTGGGATTCATTTTTTGGAAAAACTTCTCAATACAATTCTCCCAACTTTCACAAAGCTTCTCATGTATCTTTTTGTGGCATCACAACATCTTCTTCGTCTTCCTCTAAAAGAATCATGGCTGGTGTCACATCTAAATCAACGGAATGCCATTGAGGCTCATATCTGATAAACTCAACCGAGACAATTATTTGTTGTGGAGAAGCTAGTTGAGCCTGTCACGCTTTCACAAGACCTCCTGGTGCATGTAGTTGGATCAGCGAATGCTTTGGCAGAACGTATAGAGAATGAAGACAAGAAAGAACTCGATCCTGAGTTTGTTGCATGGTGATAATTTGATCAGTTGGCCTTAATTTGGATCAAGGCCATGGTTTCAAAAGTCATCCTAAGTCAAATTGTGAGAACCAAATCAAACTGTTATCAAGCCTGGTCAATGACAGAGAAAGCTTATAGTTCTCAGTCGCCTCAAGGAGTCAATGAATATGCACACATATCTTGAGAAGATCAAGCTATATGCAGGCACTCTTGTTGGACAACATACCTTAAATCAAGATTTAGTGCAAATCACTCTGATTGGACTCTCGCCGGAATACAAGAGTTTGATGACCATGACCTTGACAGGATCCAACTCTTCCATGCTAGTTTACATTTGCTGACTTGTTTGACCTACTCATGATGCAGAAAAAGAGACTTGAACTTCTTAAAACGAAACCTTTTGAAAGTAAAGAAGTGAAGCAGCTGACTGCTCAAGTAGTCCCTCAAATGGTGTGTAGTGCATTCTGTGGAAGAGGGTAGGGGTAGAGGTTCATTCCATGGTCGTGGAGGCAGAATTTGTTACAGATTAAAGCATTTAAAGTCCTTCCAAGTAGAAGAAACAATAATTCGAATAAGAAGTCTTCAAAAGCGTGCTGTTAGTGTCATCCTTCTGCGGTACAGTTTGCTATCACCCAACGGCCCAAAATTGATCCTTTATTGATTCTCTTGTAATGACGCAAGCTGGCTCAATCTCTCCAATATAAATATCTTGTAACTCATAATGAAAGTGAGAACTCCTCTGCTTGCATCTCTGCTCATGCCCTGTCTTCTCCTTTTTTTGCTTTGTCCTACTCTGTGTTGCCTACTCCATACTCTATTCTCTATTTCCATTCTCGTTTGTACATGGTATTAGAGCTTCAGCAATATGGCATCATTTGAAACACCTGAAAACACCATCAATTCGACCAATACTCCATTGTCAGGTTATGACGCATCTACCAATGCAGATTTTGTGAACCCTTATTTTTTACACCATTCTTATAATCCAGGATCGCTTCTGGTGTCACACCAACTCACGGGTGACAATTACTCCACATAGAGCAGAGCAATGCTTATGGTGTTGGTTGCAAAGAATAACTTGGCCTTCATCGATGGCATTCTTCCTCAACCAGCACCAACGTCTCTTGGGTAGGTTTCTGGCATCGTTGTAATGACATGGTTCTTTCATGGCTCATAAATTCATTGCCTAGAGATTTGGCTGATAGCGTAATTTACTGCTATGAAATGTGGGCTGATCTGAGTGATAGATTCACTCAGAGTACTGTGCCAAGGAAATTTCAGATCAAATCGGGAATAGCAAGGTACACTCAAAACTCATTATTTGTTGCTGCCTATTACACAAAGTTAAAGGCTAATTGGGACAAAACTTATCCTATAACCCACTTCCGAACTGTAGTTGTGGTGCTATGCATATCATAGCTGAAAACAAAAAGAAGAGCGAGCTATTCAATTTCTCATGGGTTTGAATGAATCATGATTAGAGGACAAATCTTGCTAATGGAACCATTACCCTCTGTTGCAAAAGTGTACTCATTAGTTCTGCAGGACGAAAGGCACCATGAGGCTAAAATCACTTCATCTGTCACACACTCAAGCCTTGTTACAACAAATCCAAACACTAAGATGCAGTTCCATCCAAGCACAAACGTAGTGAGTTCAGACAATCGATTCTCTGGAACCAATGCTTTTGGCAAAGATGTGAAGAAATCCCAAAAGTTCTGCACTCGTCAGATTCAAGGACACACCAGAGAGAAAGATGTTTTAAAATCCATGCGTACAGGGGCGGAGCCAGGATTTTCTTCAGGGCCGGGCCGACAGTCCAACCTCTGGATCCGGGTAGGGCCAAATTGAATTCAAATCCAAAAAATACATAGTGCATGCATATCCACCAAAACTTTAAGGGCCGGAGATCCAAACATAAAAGGGCTAAAAGAGTGGCTGCTGCTTCAGTTGATGAGAGCCAATGCATTAATTCTGCCAAGGTGAATGCTGCTGCTATTGGCAAAGAAGCCAGCAATGAAATGACTCGAGCTAAGTAACATGGGTGCGCCAACTATGGTGGTGCACCCGCATCGGAGTTGGTGCTGGTACTATGGTGGTGCACCCACACCCACATCTGCATCGATGTAGGTGTTGGTGCTGGTGCGGCCTGACACGGTGTCAAATGAGTTTTGCCCATTTTGGAATATGTTTTGGCCGAGTTTTCATTGATATGTCGATTCAAGGTAACCTTGATAAAAAAAAGTTTAAAAATATAGACAAATAACATATATATGTCTATAATATTTATATATACATATATACATTTATATACTCTCACAGACCTTTTTTTTTTTTTTAAGCTTGCCCCATCCCGCACCGGCACCAGCACCCGCACCCATGTGACATAGCTAAAAAAAAATCTCTCTCATATTTCATCTGTTTTGCAGGTATGACTTCATCTCACCATAATGACTGGATAGTGCATAGTGGTGCAAGTGACCACATGATTTCATCTTTATCTCTGACTTCTGATGTTACTGAATTAGAAAGACCATATCCAATATGTTTCCTTGATAATAGTTTGGCCTATGCAACTCATAAAGGAAGTATTTCTTTGTCACCCTTCAACTAAACCATGTGTTTTCATTCCAGGCTTAATGTTTAACTTGATCTCTGTCAGTCGTCTCGCAAATTCTCCTAACATTATTGTTCTATTTGACTCAAATGAATGTTATGTTCAGGACCAGACACTCAAGATGACGATTGAGCATGTGAATTGAAGAATGGAATGTACAACTTTTGAAATCCATTTCAGTCCACTGCATTAACCTTCGCAAAACCAGATTCAGACGTTTGGATGGGAGACTTGGCCATCCATCAATTTCTTGGAATAGACTATTTTCAGCTTATGAATCATGTATTGTCTTACCTGGTTGTCCTTTTTAATATTTGCTTCATATCAAAACAAACAAGATTACCTTTCTCTCATGCATCAATCTCTTCCAAACAAAATTTTGAATTGCCACATTGTGATATTTGGGGACCCTCTTCCCAAACATCACTTGATGAAGCACACTATTTTCCTAAGCATCATTGACGACCATTCAAGAGTTACATGGTGTTATTTGATGAGATTAAACATGAAACAAAAAATAAGTTGCAAAACTATTTGCTGATGGTTGAAAACCAATTCAAAACCACTGTCATTAAAATACGCTATGGAGCTGAAAATTTCTCTGATGACTTTAACAATTTCCTTATACATGAACATAGCTGCACCGACACACCTCAGCAGAATGACATAGTAGAGAGAAAGCACAGACAATGCTGCACCGACACACCTCAGCAGAATGGCATAGTAGAGAGAAAGCACAGACACATATTGAACATTGCTCGAGCATTACTCTTTCAAGTCAATTTACCCTTGAAAATCTGGGGTGAGAGTCTCCTTACAGCTGTATACCTAATAAATCACATCCCTACTCCTTTATTACATGGAAAAACTCCCTTTGAAGTACTACTGAACAAAAAACCTGCTTACAATCATCTCCATGTTTTTGATTGCCTATGTTATGCAATTTTAATCTCTCCAAAATCCAAGTTTGACAATAGGGTGCGAAGATGCATTTTTTGGGGTAACCATTTGGGCAAAATGTGTATCTTGTATATGATTTAGAATCTCTCAAAATTTTTACTAGTTGTGATGTAATTTTTTGTAAGAAAATCTTCCCATTTCAGACCATTGCAATCATAATATTTCTTCCGTAGTGCCAAAACCAATATTTGATTCTGTTCCTAAAAATCAGTCTTTACTAAAAAGACTTGGAAGCCAATCTGCATCAAGCACTCAGCATATAAGTGAACCCAAAATTCCTTTAGACAACATGCCTCAACCCACAATGAAAAATTCAGCCCCAGAATTTAATGACACTCATGCACAGAGCACTCTAAACGCTGAAAATGATCCTTCACAATTACCATATCAGCCTCAGACGTCTGAACCACATAAACCCTCACATAACACCGAATTTGTAGCATAATCAGAACGTGATAATGCTAATTCAGATCTTCATAGATTAACCTGACCAAAAAAAAAAAAAAAACAGCGGTACTCAAGGATTTCTATTGTGGTGCAGTGAACAGTCATCAAACACCTGGTGAATCATCATTTTCATTTCACAAAACCATGAACCCACCTCCTATAGCACAGCAGAGAAATTTGGTTGCTAGCGTGATCCAATGGCAGCGGAAATTAGAACCTTAAAAGCTAAAGACATGGACTCTGACTCAATTGCCACATGGAACTAAAGCAATCGGCTGCAAATGGATCTATCATATAAAATACAGAGCTGATGGGACTGTTTAGAGGCACAAAGATAGGTTAGTCACAAAGGGGTTTTCACAGATTGAAGGTCTTGATTATCATTGAACTTTTGCACCAGTCGCCAAAATGGTTACAGTGAGAAGCTTACTAACCTTGGCTGCAAAATATAACCGGTGCAGCAAATGGATATACACAATCTCTTATATGGGGAAGTAGAAGAGGATGTGTATATGGAACTTCCACAATTCTAGAATTTGAAAATTGAAGAGGATGTGTATATGGAACTTCCACAATTCTAGAATTTGCAAATTAAATAAGGATTGTATGGCCTCAAACAAGCATTGAGAAACTGGTTTGCAAAGTTCTCACAAGCATTGATACTGTTGAGAAAATGTACTGGTTTGAGGTTTGTTGTATTTTGGAACTTTATTATTAGGTAGTTCTTTGAATTTTTAAATACTTATTGGACTCTTTATGTGAAGGGTTAAACATAACCCTAATTAGTTCTTTTTTATTCAATTAGATGTGTAGGAGTCGTAACATGAAAATAGCTCCCTTCTCTCTCTCGTGACTTCTTTCTCATTCTCTCCTCTCTACCTTCTCTCAACTTTCTCTTTCTTTTTCATCTTCATTCTTATTGATTTGACGTTAAAGCTCAACTTGGTATCAAAGCGGACAGTCTTGGGATCCTGCTGAAGTTGTTCTAAACCAATAAGCTTCCTCATTGTCTTATTCTTAGTCAACGTCTAGGTGATGTCACTCTATTGACTGAAAAAGGTACTTCTCAGCCTATTGAGGGTTAGGGTACTCATCACAAATATATAAATGTGATCAGAAACCCTAACCCATGTTGATTGCAGTCAGTAGTGGAATTTCAAGCATATGTAGACAGTCATTGGTCACTTGAAGCTAAATATTTGAGATAATTTCTGCTGCAACTGTGTGATTATCGTGAAGTTGCAGAGATTGTCGTGGTGTTGCAGATCTAACGTGTTGTCTATGCTGCAATTGTGTGCTTGTCGTGGAGTTGCAGAGATTGTCGTGATGTTGCTGACATAAAGTGTTGCAGGTCAAAATACCTTTTATTTTGTGTAGTATTGTTGTAGCAGCGGGTCTATCGTAGAGTTGCAGAAATAATGACTACAGGGATATTCTTATCTGTGGGAGGTTAGCTTCATATCTTATTAATTAATATTCAGTTTGCCGTGGACTTTCATATTCTTTTATCTTTGAGGTTTTATTATGGCTGCCAATAAGTCTACAACATAGTATAATTGAACCTGAAAATTAGCAAACTGAGGCTGGTGTAGAGTGCAAAGCGTTCTCAAATCCTTTTTCTTTTGGATCTATTATCAAACTTGACAGATCTAATTATGATGTATGGGCTAGAATTTTCATGTTGTCAGTCGTTGGACATGAGAAGAAATATATATTAGAAGAAGATGAGCCAACAAAAAATAAAAAAATTGGCAAGTATGCACGGTGGGAGGAAGAAAAAAACATAATTAGTGCTAGACTTATGAATAACACGCAGCCTCAAATTGTTGCTGGACTCTGCTATTATAATACAACTAAAGATATGTGGAATTCTCTCAGGCAGACTGTTTGCATCTCCAAAATTTTGGTTTGGTTTTGGAGTGCTCCAGAAAAATGAGTTTTGTTTTGAAAATGAGAGAGAAAAGGATTCGCCCGTCGGTACGAGGATCGACCGTTTCCAGCACTTTTACTAGGGCTAATCCATTCAAGGGCTATGCTTATCCTTAATGCATTTCATTTTGGCTTGAACATCTTTTTCATTCTATATGCGGTGTAGAAAAATATTGAAAGTTTGATGTTTCAAACTTTTGATAAGGTTCTTAAAGAATTACTTGAGAAAGTGAAATATTTTGGAAAAACTAGAATTGGAAAATCTTTGCAAAAATCATTTGGAAAGTTTGGAAAATCATTTTGAAGTCATTTTAGTGTTCTCTTAAGACTTTAAGTAGGTTTGAGATTTTGCTCTAATTCAGTTAGAGCTTCATCTTATTTTGCTTAAATTCTTTTGAAGATGTGTTTGTGATCATATGTGATATCAAGTGAGTGTGAATGCATGAATGCTTCGATTCTATATGATTGAAAAAGAAAATCATTCATTATAACATTCATCTAAAAACATTCATACCACAACATTCATCTAAGATTTTTGTTTTTATGATTACCATCTATAAGAGAGAAATTTTTTAAAAAATGGATTGAGGCTATAGACCATCAAACATGAATCCAATATTGGGTCATTACTTGATTTTGGTCTTACTGAAGTTGGTAGATAAAAAGATCATGAGAGAAAAATGTTAAAAAATGGAAAAGATGAAATATTCTCATAAAAAGAAAGAGACAAAGAAATAGACGGAAAAAATCTACATATACATGTACATACCATTACATATGTACATATATATGAAAATTTAAAAGAAAAATGGGTATTGATTTGAAGAAAGAGATTTTAGAAGAAAAGAGATATACATATGTATACATACATACATATATATGTGTATGTATAAGAAAATTTGTAAGGAAAGATATTTGTTTTGAAAAGAGAAATAAAAGATTTTAGAAAGAGAGAATAAAACACATGTATATATGTATTCATGTGTATATGAAAGTTTGTAAAATAGAATGTGGAAACATAAAGAGAGAAAGATAAAGGGAATCATCATGTGCACATATATGTATATAAAATGTATATACATATATAACAAGTATATACATACATGTCTTCATGAGATTCGAAATCAAGAAATGGCTTAAAATAACCAACTTAAAATTTGATGTAGGTCGGAGGGGAGCTTGGACTCATGTAAGAGTCTAAGCTAAGTCTCCACAGCCACATTAGAAAGAGTTCTTTCAAAAATATTTTGGAAAGCATGATTTGAAATATTTGAACATAAAAACATAGTTACCTAGTTTGTTACTAGGGAACATGTTTCTTCCACCGTTGGGTATGGAAAAAGAACAAATCATACGATAAGATGCTCATTTGGGTTTCTAATATGATGAGTAAAAAAGAAACTAGCGCAAATGTCAAGCAAATGCATATTAACATGTACATATTCGTGAGAGTTTTTCTCAGGTTGGACAAGCCCCAACCTAAAAAAATAGCATAAAAATAGAGTCCCAAATCATACTCTCATTCTCACCGTGCATTCACATATAACTAGAAAATCAAACAACTATGCATGGATAATATCAAAACAATATTTAAGAAAAGAGAGAGAATATGATTCAATCATAAAATGAAATATCATCTCATTTTTCCATGTTCTCAATGCACTCGAACATAGCTTCTTGATTCTAAAATAGAGATTGAGAGCTATCTCATATGACGATGGGGAGATGAAGATGAGAGAAAAGAAAAGTATCACAACAAGACTACATTCAAGAAAAGGTAGAACAAGATACAATAATAAAATGAAACATCATCTCCTCTCATGCTCCTGATGCACTCCAGCATAGTTTCTTGACTCTAAAATAGAGATTTAGAGCTATCTCATATGGCCATGGGGAGATGAATGAGAGAGGAAATGAGAGAAGCAAAACTAGGCTATATTCAAGAAAAGAGATAGCATGATTCAATCATGAAATGAAATATCACTTCACCTACTCATGCTCCCGGTGCCCTCAAGAACAGCCTCTTAACTCTACAATAGAGATTTTAGAGTTATCTTGTATGACCATGAGGATATGATGAAGGGAAGAAAATAGAAAGAATGGAGTGAGATGTTGGTTACATACCTCTTAAGAGAAGGATTTGAGAGAAAAAATGATCACTCTTGCTTCGAATGATCCTAGACTCACCTTGAATAGAGCTCCAAGGTGATGAAGAAGAGGCTTCCAAGAGATCCTTGTGTTCCCTTGATGAGTTGTAGCTTGATGAAGTTTGCTCCAAGTTGGAGAAGGAGAAGAAGGATGAGAAGGAAATGGAGGAAGAGAACTCAACAACTCTAAGTCCTAAAGTAAGAATGTACTAGAGCTTCTCCAAGGGCTAGCTCTTTTCCCAAGATGGGGTAAATGGGGGTATTTATAGAGAGTTTTGGAGCCAAAGCTCAATTCAATTTTTTTTGAATTTCTTAACATTTTCATACGAATTTCAAATAATTTACATTATTTTCAACTTTTTTTAAAGAAATAGGTTTGAAATGAGTATGATTGGCCATTAGGTTGTAAATCTATTTTTGAGGTTTAGGCAGGACTCATGCCCACTTAAAACACTCAAAATCGCCCTCTAACAATTGATTTTGAAGAAGAAAAGAAAAGAAAGAAAGAAAAAAAAAGGGGTTTTGGGCAATGCGTGCACGTAGTTACACGTAAGGCGTTGCCACACGAGTATGATTGGCCGTCGCGTTGCTCTGTCGCGCGACTGTGCGTCACGTGATGTGCAAAAAGTCAATTTTTTGAAAAAATTTAAATAAAATAAAATAAAATAAAAATGTTGTTTATAGAAAGCATAAAACAAATTTTTTTATTCAAAATGTGCAAAAGAATAGTTTTTGTTAAAAATGAGCAGTCGACTCCATTTCGAGTGACTCCTGACTCATATTGAATTCGGATTGGGTTTAGGATCCGAAGATCAAATTTGAATACAATATTTAAGAAAAATTTGGGGTGATTACATAGACGTACACTCAAGACAAGAACATCAACAAAATTCTACAAGTTCAATAAGAACTGTTATAAATGCAGCAAAGTGACATAGATTTAACTGAATACTTCACGAAACTGAAGTTTACTTATGAAAAGATGAACTCCTTAAAACCTCCCTGCAAACATTGTCTCAATCTCACATAGAGCAAATGATCGTTGTTAAATTTCTAGCAAGACTGTCATCAGATTATTCTGCAACCAAGGCTCAAATGCTTAATAGATTGGCTATTACCGTTCCTCCATCTGTATATAATTCATAGCCATCTGCACTTGCCTCATTTAGAGGACAAAATGCACAATACCTTTCCCGTGGTAGAGGAAGAGGTCGTGGTCTAGGAGGATGTGGATGACTCCAATGCACTTATTGTGGTCGTCTTGATTACTTAGAGAATATGTGCTGGAACAAAGTGGATAAATCTACCACATCTGCATCCATGACTGTGACAACCTCATCCATTTCAGCTCCAAACACACAGTCTATTACTATGGTTCCTAAGGTGAATCCCATTGTTGCTTCAGTAGATGCTACATCTCTCAAGTTAAGTATGACTGAACTTAACTTAATTAATGAGCATCAATCAAATACTGCACCTTCTACCTCATCAGCTTTCACTGGTATCACAAATTCAGCATATTCTGCAAGTAGAACTCCCTCTAATGCCTGTTGGATAATTGATTATGAAGTGTCTAAACACTTTTGTGGAGATGCTAGTATTTCGAACTTGCAAAAATTTTATCCCTCACAGTATGTTTGATTAGCAGATGGAAGACTATCTCTGGTTGAAGGACGTGGAGATATTCATCTATCTTTACAAGTTCATAAAGTGTTATATACTCCTAAATTCTCAAAGAACTTGTTATCTGTAAGCAAATTAACTACAAAAATGAACTACTTTTGACCCGGGTACTTGTGTATATCAGGACCTATTGACTGAGAAGAAAATTGGTGGAAGCCATGAGAGAGAGGGAATCTACTTCTTAGATACATTCATTAAAGAGGTGTCACTCTTAGTTGATTCACCTTCAAGTGTGTTCTAATGCATCTCAGACTTGGTCATCCATCATTTCCTAAACTTCGGTACTTATGTCCTTGGATTTCTTCTAAAACCTCTATGGAGTGTAAAGCTTGTCAATTAGGAAAGCATAGTCGTACATCTTTTCCTTCGTAGATTTTTTCCTTCGAATCAAAGTCAGTCTAGCCAAAATCTATTTGATTTAGTTCATATTAATGTATGGAGACCTAGTCGGGTTCCAAGTCGATTGTTGTCTCATTATTATCTGGTCCATCTCTTGAGTCACTTGGATTTTTTTGATGACAGACAGATCTGAAGCTTCTTATATCTTGAAATATTTTATATTAGAAATAAAAACTCAATTTAATTCTTGTATCAAGGTTGTTCGCACTCACAATGCTCTCGAGTTTAAATCTACTTCTATACTTGAATTATACAAATTCCAAGGTATTATGCCACATTTGATATGCCCTTACACATCTCAACAAAATGGTATATTTGAAAAAAAACACCAACGTTTGTTGGATGTACCCCACACTATCATGATTCATTCTCACATGCCTGCCAAATTTTGGGGAGATACAATCTTAACACTACATGTTACCTAATAAATAGATTGTCATCCTCTTCAATAAACAACAAGATATCAATTCAAATCCTTTACCCAATTAGAACCTTGTTCTCTTTACCCTCCATATATATTTGGATGCACATGCTTTGTACATCCGCTTGCACTTAATCGAGATAAATTAGCTGCACAAGCAACTAAATTTGTATTTGTGGAATACTCTCGAAATCAAAAAGGGTATCGATGCTTAGATCCTATATGTAATAGAGAGTTTGCCAGTTCTGATGTAACCTTCCTCAAGTTTTTTCCATTCTTTCCTGCAAGCCCTTTACATCTACAATCTGAGATGCCCCCTTCTGTTTCACTCCCAATTCCTCCTATCCCACTTGAGTCCATTCCATTTATATCATCCCCCACTTGTCCTAATTTCTCCATTCCGCGGTTTAAAGACCCTCTTCTTATATATTCAAGAATGAATCCATCATTTAGTGACCTTGCACCATGTTGCTACATAGTTTTGACTTACATGACATGCTTGAGCGTTCCATTGATGCTTCTCATCCTAATGACTTACCAATTGCACTAAGTAAAGGGATCAGACAATGCACAATTCATCATTTTTCTAATTTGTTAGTACATCTCATTTGGGAGATCATATGTGCAAATTTATTGATGTCTTGTCAACTACTTCAGTTCCTATCTCCCATGAACAAGCTCTTTTGGATTCTAAGTGGTATCAACCAATGAAGAAGGATATGAACTCCCTAATATCTTGCCACACTTGTGATCTTGTTGAAACCTCCATCTGGTGCAGATATTTTCAGCTCGAAATGAGTCTTCATTATCAAGTACAACTTTGACGGTATAGTCGAACCAATGCATGGTTGGTAGTAAAAGGGTACACACATATGTATGTTATCGATTTCCTTGAAACTTTCTCTCCGGTGACACGTTTGGGTATTATATGACTAATATCTGTTAAAGTCTATCATGGATGGAATATGTACCAATTAGATGTCAAAAATGCTTTTCTATATTGGGATGTGTCTGAAGTAGTTTATATGCAACAACCATGAGACTTTGAGAAACATAGAGAGTGTACCAAGGTATGTTTGTTAAAAAAAGTTATATACAGTTTGAAGCTCTGAGAGCATGGTTTCAGAAATTGTGTGATGTTGTGTCCAAGTTCGGGTTTCATAGATCTCCTTTAAATCATTCATTGTTCATAAAAAAGACCTCACGAGATATTGTGGTTATGGTATATATGTGGATGACATCATTTTAACTAATGACAGCGAGCAAAAAATACAAGACACAAAGAAGTATCTCCAACAGTACTTTGTTACTAAAGACCTTGGCTCTCTACATTACTTCGGAGATAGAAGTAGCAAAAAGTAAAGAAGGTTTAGTTCTTTCCCAAAGAAAATATGTTTTTGACTGCTACAAGAGACATGTAAGACTGGAACCAAACTAGCATCTATTCCTATGAATTCTTGTATTCACTTATATGATGATAAATCTAAACCTGTGGATAGCAAATCATATCGGTCACTTGAAAAGCTACTATATGTAACCATTACTCGGCTGATATATCTTTTGCTGTGAGAAAACTGAGCCAGTTTATGGACAAGTCAATAAAAGTACATTGGGATGCAGCTATGCTACTATTGAAATTTTAAAAAAAATCTCCTAGAAAAAGTTTATTATTCAGAGAAGTTCATCACTCCAAATAGACACTTATTCTGATGCAGATTATGCAGACTCTATTGATGACAAAAAGTCCACTACGGGATCTGTATTTTTGTTGGAGGTAACTTAGTTTCTTGGCAAAGTAAAAAGTAAGTTGTTGTGGCTCAGTCCAGTGCAGAGTCAGAATACCGAGCCATGACTCAAACTTCCACTGAAATCACATGGGTGAGAGCCATGCTAGAAGGTCTTGGAATTCACATAGAACAGCCTATAAAAATGCACTATGGCAATAAAGTGGTCACTTATATAGCCAATAATCTTGTCTTCCACGAACGGACCAAACATAACGAGGTGGATTGTCACTATATTAGAGACTTAGTTCAAGCATGGATTATTTCTACTGAATATATTGCTTCAAAAGATCAAGCTTTTGATATATTTACCAAAGCATTTCCTATATCAGATTTCATGAAGTGTTGTAACAAGTTGAGCATGATAGACATCTATGCTCTAGCTTCAAGGGGAGTATTGAGAAAAAATACTGGTTTGAGATTTTTTGTATTTTGGAACTTTATTATTAGGTAGTTTTTTGAATTTTTAAATGCTTATTGGACTCTTTATGTAAAGGGTTAAACATAACCCTAATTAGTTTCTTTTTATTCAATTAGAAGTGTAGGAACCATAACATGAAAAAGAGCTCCCTTCTCTCTCTCGTGCTCTCCTCTCTACCTTCTCTCAACTATCTCTTTCTTCTTCGTCTTCATTCTTACTGATTTGACATTAAAGCTCAACATATAGCATATTGATTTGTTCAATCAAAATCTGACTATTCTTTTTTCATATGACACAAAGGAGGTGCGACTTGATTTTGTCATGGAATAGCAAGCAACACATTCATCAGTTAAAGGGTTACCTCAAAGAAAAGTATCATTTGAAAGACCTTGGTAATTTGAAATACTTCCTTGGCGTTGAATTATGTAGGTCAAGGGAAGGAATTTTCTTATCTCAAAGGAAGTATGCCTACGATATTCTTGAAGAAATAAGTTATCTAAATGTCAAGCCAATTGAAACACCCATAGAACCAGGAATTTATCGAGTTCTCATGAAATTACTTTCAAAGATGCATCAACCTACCAACAATTGGTAGGAAATCCCATTTGTTTACTGTTATAAGACCAGATATCTTGTATGCAGTCAATATGTTAAGTAGATTCATGCAAAATCCATACACAAGTCATCTAGAGGCCATGAGAGTGTGCAGATATAAAGCATGATCCAAGTCAAGGCTAATATTATGCTTTATGCAAATAATGCAATTCAACTTAAAGCCTTTAGTGATGTAGATTGGGCAGCGTGCAGAGGAACCAGACGCTCTATGACTAGATACGAAGTGTTTTTGGGAAAGGAATTTTATTTTTTGAAATATGAAAAAAAAAACACGCAGTGGCCAGATCATCTACTAAGGCTGAGTATAGAGCCTTACCAAATACAGCTTGTGAAATCTTGTGGTTAAAATCATTACTGTTTGAACTGAAAGTTGAACATATGTTTCCTGTTGAGCTGTATTGTGACAATCATGTAGCCCTGCATATAGTTGCAAATTCTGACTTCTGTGGATGCACAAAACATATTGAGATCAACTGTCATCTGGTGCGAGAGTTAATCAAAGCTGGAACAATCAAAACTTTCCATCTGATATCCAAAAAATAGTTAGCAGATATATTTATAAAGGCAGGCTGTAAGTAACACTTTATTTTTGAGTTTGAAATCCAAACTACACATTCAAAAGCTTCATGCATTAGTTTGAAAAGGGCGGGTGTTAGATTCAGTTTTACATATTAAATCACTTAAAAGTCATTTGAAGTAGTAGAAGTAATCATTTGAATAAGAAGTCTCCAGAAGGGTGCAGTTAGTGTCATCCTTTGCGGTACAGTTTTTTATCAACCAATAGACCAGAATTGATTCTTTATTGGTTCTATTGTAATAACACAATTTGGCTCAATCTCTATAAGATGTATATATCCTGTAAAGCGTTGATGAAAGTGAGAAGAACTCCCATGCTTGCATATCTGCTTGTGCCCTGTCTTCTCCATTTTTTGCTTTGTGCTACTCTGTGTTGCCACGCTATATACTCTATACTCTATTTCTTTTCTCGTTTGTACAGAATTCAGGGGTGAGGAAATCAAACAAAGCAATGGCAGTCAAAATCAGAATGGTGGTGGTACTCAAAGATCTCCTATTGTATGTCGACATTCGAGTAAAGAGGGATATTCTACAAAGGCTTGTGGATATATTCCCATATAAAGCCTTTTCAACTACGACACCATTGGAAGCTGGTGAAAAATATTGGTATTTAGATTCAGGGGTGGCTAATAACATTGCCAGCAATGGTGAGACCATGACCAACAAGGCTACTCATGGCTCTTCTAAGTCAGTTAAGATTGTAATGACTTTAATCTACCTATTAATAACTCTGGTGATTTATTAATTCAGTCTAATGGGATACGTGTTAATCTTAACTGAACTCTTCACGTTCCCAAAATTGTTCATTACTTATTGTATGTTGATAAATTTACTGCTGATGACGAATGCATATTTTGAGTTCTCATCTACTGTGTTTGTGGTAAAAGACAAATTGTCAGGATGATTCTTCTTTAGGGACTAAAGATGAGAGATAGATTTTATATAATCAAAGCAACAAGGATAAAGAAGAAGGAAGGAGAATTGATGTTTAGTTGTTAGTTTTCAAATGATGAAGGCAGTCGTACAGCATCTAATGAGTGGTAGCATTTTTTGTTAGAGCATATTAATAAAAGCTGGTTTTGCTTCTTAATTCTCATAATTTCATTTCAATAGACATTCATTCTCCTAAAGGAGCATGTCCTACCGAGAAATCACATAAGTAGTTGTTCTGTAATTCAAAGTTTCATTTTTCTAGAGTTCTTAAAGTCTAAAGATGTGCAGGGACCAACCTCTATTTTTGCTAGAGATGGTTATAAATATTTTCTGCTTATTATTGACAGTTTCTCGATTCAGGTTGTTTCCTTTAATGGGTAAGTCAAATGTATATGATGGCTTTAAGACTTCTAATGTATTAGTACACAAGTAGTTAAGAGTTTCCATTCAAATTGTGTAATCAGATAGTGGCAGTGAATTTTACAATGATGCTCTTAAAAATTATTGTGAAGCAAACAAAATTTTATATGGATTTTCATGCCCACACTCCTTTAGCAAAATGGTATAGTATAATACAAAAACATGCACATGGTATAAACAAGTCTCAACAAGCTTAATGATGCTGGTCACTCTTATAACTTTTGGATTGAAGCCTTCCACGCAGCAGTTTATATTATCAATATACTATCCACCATTAAGTTAAGTTGTCAATCACCAAATGAGTTGGTGTTTTAAAATGCTCTTGATTATACTCACATGAGAATCTTTGGTTCAGTTCTTTGCTTGTACCAACTAATGAATCCAAATTTCAACCAAAGGCAATGCCTTGTGTTTGTCGAATATGCAAGCAAACACAATGTGCCATGACAAGCAAAATCAACGATTGATTAACACACTTAGTTTTTTATTCCACCATGCACGAAGATGAATGTCATTAGTTCTAAATGGGTCTTCAAATTAAAACCAAATAACGATGGCTAATGGCTCCATTGCTAGGTACAAAGTGAGACTGGTGGCTCATGGCTTCCTCCAAGAGGCATGAGTTGCAAGTTGGCAGGTATCCTAAAATATAAAAAGTCTGTACGTGGTTTTGGTGTGTAGTTGCGGGCTGATGTGGTCTTCCTGGGCATCAAAGAAACTGAAGATGATTGCTCGCTCCAGCACTATGGCTGAGTACAAATCTCTCACTTCCATTGCTATTGAACCTCCTTTTTTAAGGCCTTGCTAAAAGAATTTAACATTAATATAACTTGTCTACCAACTCTTTGGTGTGACAGTATTGATGTTTGGACTGAGCACGTGGAAGTTTATTTTCACTTTGTATGAGATCATGTAAACTAAGGCAATATTCAAATCAAGTTTATATGGTATGCAAAGAAGCTGGCAAAGGTTTTGATCAAATCTCTTGGTATGGCTGCATTAAAGGAGTTTAAACCAAGCTTAACATGATGGATCCACATTGAGCTTGTAGGAGCCTGTTAAGGAAAGTTTTGAAGAAGGTAACTCTCAAACAATAATGGTAAAAGGATGGCAAGGTGGTTCTGAAGGAGGGTGAACCATTCTCAACAAGAGAATCTCATCTCTATGATAAGAAAATAAGATCAGAAGAAGATCGAATACAAGAATGGAGATGATGTTAATCCCTAGAATCTTGGGACCACCTTCTATCTTGTTGTAGTCATTGTATCTATCCTTATTGATTTTGAGTTGTTACATATGATGTGTAATATTGAAATTCAATTTTGAGAAAACTTCTCAATACAATTCTATCAAACTTTACAAAACTTTCTATACTATCTTTCCAAAAGATATAATTATCAAATCTGTTGAAGATAACAAATGCAGCATACATGAAAATGAAGACAAATCTGAGTTAAGGAGACACACCATCTTATTATGAATCAAATAAATGTAATCATTTGCAAGAGTGTAATAATTTGTTATTAAAAGGAACCTCTCATCTCATCTTTGGCAAGAGAATGGGAGAGAAACTCAATGGAGGACGTAGGTGTTTTTTATCATTATGCTTTGTTACATTAATTGTGTTTTATTTTTTCTTTCCCCTCTTTTTGTTCAAAGCTTTCTTGAGACTCTGACATGGTATCAGAGCTTTCCTTCTCAAGGAACCCACACTGATCTTAGGCAGTGCATCTACTTATATTTTTTCATGATTTTTCATTCTTCTGGTCTAATTTTGGAGGCGTTGTGTTATCATCTGCATAAATCAATCTATCTAACATCGATTACTAGTTCAGTATCATCAACCTCAAGAAGTAGCAAAAACATCTGCAGTTCTGAGATAACTTATAGGAAAGTAAATTTGTTCAACTCTTGGTTTCTCACAACCTATGCGGTTTTTGTTTATGGTTAAAAAAAAATGCTTGCTGAACTTTTTAGAAGAAAACGGTTCACATGTTATTAATCCAGATTTTGTTAACTGAGTCAAACTTGATCAACTCTTCATAGTTGGTTTATTCCTTTTGGGTTGAACCTTTTCACTTCTGTTACACCCCAAATTTTTCTAATGCCAATTTTAAAAATTTCCAAGAAAATTCTCGGACTAGAGTTGATGTCCGTTTAATCCAATTCTAGATCCAAGCCTATGAACCACTTGCAAAAATTCAACAAACTGCAAAAATTAAGATTTTGGTCAAATTTAAGCAAAATCCCAAGATTAAGTTTGAGATCAATGAAAATCAAGATCTAAAACTTAAATTTTCAATCAAGATTAAAATTATCATTAGTGAAAATTAAAATCTCATTCTAACGCGAAGAGAGAAAAATAAGTCGTTGTGACTCTGTCGCTTGCTTTCTCTCTCTAAGAAATCTAGGATTGAATCGCATAGAGCGATGATTTCCTCAATTTTCTTAAAAAAATATTTAGAAAAACAATTCACAAGAATCCTAATCCAAATTTAACTTGGATCAAACACGATCGAGTTAATATGTTCCCAATTCAAGCGATTCGAAAGACTCTTTCAACCTTGACGTGCCATGACAAAGCGCTTGAGACTAGATCACCTATGAGCTAGACCAATCAAATAAAGGGTGGCTCAAGCGAGCACACTCTATTCAAAAAAATTCTGAATAAACTAATTGGTTTTTCAAGATAGTGAAAAACCGACGAGGCATTCAAAGAACAAATCTTTCTTCATCCCCATCTAGAATTTCTGAAATACAAGAGAAAAAGTCCAAATAGACTTACCACTTTTACTAGTTTCAAATTTCATGAAAACTGAACAAGTGTTTTGAAAAACCAAAAAATGGGACAGCCGATTTGGACGTCCCCCCTAGCTGGTTCCAAGAATGGAACCAGAGAATTCTGGTTCAATTGGAAGGGGAACCAGCCATTAAAGATGCTCACCCTTCTTTTTCTTTCCCATTTGATTCATAACTAACTGGTCAAAGACCAAATCTCTCTGGCTTACATGAAGAGACAACCTCTCCCTGCTTGCTTGATTCTCAAGTTAGGCAAGGAAGACAAAATACATTGGCAAGGAAGATGGTGCCTCTTGCATGCCAACCCATGCAACCAATTCCATACGTCAAAGCCTTGGACGTCAAGCTTGCTAGACGCCAACTTGAATTCAGCCAAGCTTCTCTATGCAGCTCCTACTCGAGCCCACCTCTGCCAACAAGCTGCATTTGAGGTAGGTGTCTCATGATCGTCCAGAGACTCAAAAAGGAAGATATGTATTACGATCCGACTAATTAGTAGATGATTAAATTTCTCACTTTGATAAGAATGAAAAAAAAAAAAAATAGTTGGATTAAGCATTGCTTACGTTAACTTTTTTTCATCCTAGAATTTTTTTTTTCCACCCCTTGAGTAGTAGTTGACTCCAGCTCGGCCCATACTAAGCCCGCTTCTTACAACCCAAGCTGCTAGTTATCCTAACTTGGCTCTAATTTTGTACACGTCCGCATGCATCTTGAACCAGTGGCGGGGACGCTAGGGGCTGGTGTTACTCACAGTCTACAACAACCCATTAAAAGTTATATTGAAAGAATTCAAATCATAAAAACTTAAAATACTTGATGCGCCCACATTAGACCTGGGCTGATGATTCGAGTACCCTTCAGCCAAAAAAAAATCTGGTTTTTACCATTGCTTTGAACCAGATTTTAATTTACTATAATGTCCATAGTTCTTGAAATCCTTAAATTTTTGAATTTTTTACTCTCTTAACTTGAAAAATGGAGGCACAAGGGTATAACATTGGGAACATTATGCCAAGGCAGATTACCTTAGGTAAATAATAGAACTAATTTATACTTCATTACCCAGCTGTTAACCTACGCTAATGGGTAGTAAATAGCGTAGGTTAGGGAAAAAAAAAAGGAAAAGCAGCTAAACTTGAAAACGAAGGCATAAAGATATAGCATTGGGAGTTTTATACCGAAGACAGTTTCCCTAAATAAACATTAGAAAAAATGTGAAAAATACTGCTATGTAATTTTCACTTAATTACCAAGCTGTTAACCTACACTAATGGGCAATAAACTGAGATAAATTAGAAAAAAACCGGAAAAGCAGCCCCAAAATATGGTTCTGACATTTTTTGGCCGTTAGTTGGCCGGAAAATGGCACGCAGACAAGCATTTCCAGTTAAGGCAATACCGTTCCGGCAATCCCAGAAATGAACGGCCAGAACCACCGGTAACAATTTTGGGCTGCACCGAAGGGTGTTTGGGTGAGACTTTACTACCCGACTCACCTTTCCACTCCAGGTTCCTTATCCCCAAGGATGTAAAGGGCAAAAAAAGATGGCTTATCTTTACAAGTCAATTTCCAGTCACATCACAACATTCAATCAATTTCATCTTCCTTGTGGAATATTTTCCATGGGTTCCCATCCATTTTTGTCCCAGAAGTCCTTTTATGCAGACTTCAAATCCTTCAATTTCCTTGGTAGCCATGGAAAAGTCATTGCAGTTTCACATCAATATCTTCTCAAGCCCCCTGAAACTTGGCTGCTTCTGCCGCCACAGAGCCGTGCATGGACTCAAAACCTGCCGCCTCACCAAGTTGCTGATGAAATCTGAACTTCCCTTTCCCATTTTCACGCAATGCCAAACGCATGCTTGGTTTTCTTGTGAGACTTACTGCAAGAACACAAGAAACGTATCGTATCTTCTCTCTAAAGGTTTTGTCTGAAACTAGTTTTTTGGAGTGTTTGGGTGCCGCTAAAAGTAGATCAGAAAAAAAACCCAGTTTCTTTTCGACAAAACCTGATTTTGTAAAACATGATTTCAGTTATTCATAAAACACTGGTTTTGGATGTCTCACCCAAGTTTTCGAAACTCATTCAAAATTTTTATTTATAGAAAAAACGGGTTTTCACAAACTAGGATTAGATGAATGTGTCATTTAAATGCAGCCATAATCTTTCATTTTTTTGGTTTTTTAGGAAAATCTTTGCCAAAAATCAACATATGTAGCAAAAGTAGGGAAAATATATATAGAGTCCTGGTTTTAGCATATTGATGTCGTGAAAAAATGATGTTGGTGTTAAGTACATAAGTGAAACTTTCAAACTTATCATGTTCTACTCAGCAGTATTCACCTTAGGCGTATTCCCGGCATCAAAAGGCTCAGATTTTTTTTTTTTTCTTTTACATTTGAAAGGACGGGGTGAATTGCCACCAAGGATTTTGTAAGTGGGTTTTGCTTAAATTCTTCAATGTGAAACAAGTGGAAAATAAAAGGTTGATCAAACTTAAAGAGTTACTACAATTAACAAGGGACTAAAGAATATGAAGGCGTTTAGAAAGCAGAACATTGTATTTTTCAAACATATACATATTGTTTAAGAAGTCATGATGTAATTATGTACGTTCTACAAAATCAATCAATCAAACACCATATAATTATGCCATGTTTTCTGAAACAGAAACACGGGCATTTTTAGAACAAGTACTATAATCATGTGTTATGAGAACATAATATTCTTCTTACTAAACGCCGCATAGAGGGTTGGTATTGGTTTGGCAGAAAGTTGAGTTGGTTCAATTTCTATGGGCTATCCAATCGAAAGATGGGTGTATAGCATCCAAAATAACGACCGAACCATTCGTCCATTTTCTTCCTTAGGTTTTTTCAGAGAGGAAAAAAGACAGAGACAGCGTCGGTCATTAGATGACTCATGCCAGCATCTCCTTATAGCTATCGTGGGACTGACCTCTACCAAACTTGCCTAATTGAAAGTTGTCCATGTTTTAATGTTTAGCATGTCTGAAAAGCGTGTGTGTGTGTATATAGTAAGTGATTGATCACTCTACTTATTCAAAGTCATAATGGATGGTTGAAAATATATATATATATATATATTACTCTTTGGTGTTAGACCCATCAAAAATAAGATATGTATTTAATTTAGTTCACATAGGCCGTTGGAGAAAAAGAAAATGGGGTATTAGTTAGTGTCTCTTTGACAATAGTAACAAGTTGTTACTATCCCATTAATCTACCTCAAAGATTGAGATTAATTGGTAAAACATTATTACTGCAGTCCATGAAGACGTAGACTTGTTTTTATTACCAAACATGCTCTAATGGTCTCGAAACCATTGTTGGTCTCTCTCTCACTTTTATATATATATATATATATAAAAACTATTTTTTCATCAAGGTTGGGAAGAATATCAAAGCTCTTGTCATTGACAACCAAGGGGAATCAAAAAGACATACACTCACGACAACCGGAATAACGAGTGATGAACATCAAGAAAGAGAGAGAGAGTCGGTCCTTTTCGTAATGCATATTTTTCTTGTACAGTTCGACTAACAAAAAGTGGAAAGCTACTAGCCAGACCCACTTACTGGTCGGATCGATTTACCCAATGCTTATGATATTGAAAGAAATCTGGATCCATTTACTCGAATTCCAAAACATCCGGATTAAGTATGCAGTTCTGTGATCGAATCTGAATCTCAGTTTGGGATCCAACAAGAATCGCGCAGGCCTAGTGGGAAAGGCAAATCATGTACCTATCAACGGATCCATATTTGGTTTTAAAAACTCAAGCTCGAGCACAAATCCAATTAGAAGAGATTTTGATTAATGAGAGTCGCTTCGTCTATATTGGAATCATGGAGCGGGAGAACTGAATTAATGAACGCACGATTGAATCAACGATGTAATGTTCAGTAACGCTTCATGATGTTTTGCTCATCTGGAGATTTTCTTCATTGAATTTCAATCAAATGGCATCTGTGCTAAGAAATTCCGAAGAGAAATGGTGCTGTTTTTAGAATTGTTGTAGAGCGCCGGTTCAAAAACAGTTCTTCCCAATAAATGAGTGTTGGAATCCATACGCTGGCCTCTGTGTGTTATCCGAGATTTATACGTTTGGATGCTATTTGAGGGATAGATAAGTAATTATGATTAATTGATTTTTGTCTAATTACCATTTTTTTAAAGTATAGGAAATTTTATATGTGCAAACACTGGATATAGTTTTTAGATTCATTGATGTGATGGATCCAGAAATTCACTGTAAATATATGATAATGATCTTCATTGACGATATCAAATCCGCGGAGATCTAAGATCTTAAGGATCTCAAATTCCTGGAGTTAAGGTTAAACCTTCCTTTCATCTGACCTTAAATCCATGGTTTTCAACATGTAGCATGTTCTTGGGATCCCAAAGTACACCTTTTAATGCAGCATCGAATTTAAGATGTGAGGCTATCAAAGGCAACCAATGGAAACCAAATTTTGGAGCAAAAAACAGTGATAGACTCTGGCCTGAATCAATACATGTATTTAGGTAAGCTTCCACTACATATTATTTGATTTCAATTTTTATTATTCAAACAAAGCAATTTTGTAATTTATATTTTTATTTTTCCTAACAATACGGACTATAATAAGCACTATTCTTGTGTTGTTCACGTATTTAATATCACCACAACTTATCATCTAGTTTACATTTTTGGATCTTTTTTTTTTTCTTTTTGGCTAACAACTCCAAACAAGCCTAACTTTATTCGGCACAAGTCAACGTAAAAGGGAGACCAAAGAAAACAAATACAAAATCTTTTTTTTTTTTGTTTTTCTTTTGACTGCTGAGTGAAACGGCAGAAATCTTTTTCTTCATTTTCTAAGATTACAAGAACGGTTTTTAACCTCAGGATGATATAGAGAAGTGAAAACTGTCAGATCAAGTTGACTGGCTTCAACTTGAGACCCCACTTGCAAACCAAAAAGTTAGGCTCAAATTATACAATTGGAATATATATATATATATATATATATTATGGCCACCACAAGTCCATCTTTCATCACAGATATAAACAACAGTTTAATTAAACTATGATGGATCTACTATGCTTCAACTTATGCACCAGTGCCGTCTTTCAATAGCCAGTTGACAGATTTATCGTTCCAATGACTCTTAAAGATCTGAATTCCGAATCTGAGTTGAGAATCAGATCTGTTCCATCTATTCACTCCTTACCTTGCATGGAATACTTTCCAATGCTTGGGCAGAATTCCAAGGCCCTATAAAATGAAGAAAGTAAAAGGAAAGAGTCGGTGAAATTAGTCAGTATACTCTTACTCTTGAGCCCTTTACCCACTTCTGTCCACATGCTCTTTTAACATAAAGTGGATCGCTTTCTCGAGAAAACAAGAAACAAGACAAGGGGAACCAGTGATGGCTGCTTTTCGCTTTTAGGTGAAGCTTCTTTTTCCCTTGTTTGTCCCTTTATAACAACATGATGGCGTTCAATAATGTTTGTGCTGCAACTTGAGTCAAGGCACTATCATGCTTTTGTCTTTGTTACATTTATCTCCATAGCATGATAACGAACCAATGAAGTTACTTCTCTATATGTATATATATATATATATCGATTATATTGGGAAAAAAAACAAAAATACAATAAATTCATTGCAAATAAGAAGAGTATTAAAATCTCAAAAAAATAATAAAAAAAAACTGTATGAGACGTGCCACCCTTGAATCAGCTGTCAAATTGAGTCAGTGTTCTTTACCCATAATTTGCTTTGAAGGCCGATTCAATGATGATGCCCATAGAAAATCGGGCGTTTCTTATAAGAATCCTTTCAAGCTCATCTTGTACAACTCACTCCAGCTTATCTGAGATGTATGTAGAAAAGGCCGACAAAAGCTTTACAAAAAGCCTATCAACCCTTTTTTTTTTTAACAAAATGATAAGTTTAAATTTGCTCCGTTGGACCTAAAATAATAACTGGTTCTAAATGTAAGTTTTTTAAAAAAAAATGTCGAAAATAGCAGGCATTGTCTTACGTTACTTTTTAAAATTGCTTAATTTATAAATTGAAAATACATCTTTGGTCAAATCCGATTCACAAACCATTCCAGTTCCGATTCGATTCACCGAATTATTGAATCATTTAGCGTTCTGATTCAATTCAAAAACCGATTTTGATGAAAACAAAAATTTGAAGAGATTCAGTATCCGATTCATATTCTCATTACACAATCTCCTTTCCAAATATGCATCAACTAATTGCCTCATCAAATCAACATCTCGTTCCTTACCGACAAAAGGGACGTCCGCAAACGTGGTCCTCTCTTGGTCCCCATAGCAAATTAATAAGCAGATCTTGTTGGAGTATGGGAAGGGGCAACTACACCACTGGTCCTTTCACATTGCCCATTCTTCCCTTCATCCTCAAATGCAGTTCACCTAATAATCCCCTAGCTTTTCAGAGGTTATATATATATATATATATATATATATATATATATATATATATATATATATATATATATATATATATATATATATATATATATATATATATATATATATATATATATAAAGCGGGTGGATGGTTGAGAAAAAAAAATAAAAAAAGAAAAGTGTAAACTAATACCAAATAATGAAAAATGTCTATCGCTTTTTTCTCTTTGTTTTCTCTTATCGGTTCCTGATATTGGATTGGACGGCCTTACTTTGGTTAGGTTACTCTAAAAAGTTAAAGTCAATGTTCTCTCTCTCTCTCTCTCTCTCTCTCTCTCTCTCTCTCTCTCTATATATATATATATATATATATATATATATATATATATATATATATAGCACATGTGGTAGCAAAAAACAATTCAGGAACAAAAATGAACTACGCATTGATCATGGAAGGATCACAGAGAACATCGGTGAATTTTTGTAGATTGTCTTGGTTTGGTCATATGTCACATGGATGCTTTTAATTGCCTATTACGATTGATCAAACCGTCATCATGAGTGAGCTGAGCGAATATATATATATATATATATATATATATATATATATATATATATATATATATATATATATATATATATATATATATATATATATATATATATATAGTCATAAAGAACGTTTCGAGTTTTAAACGACAAGTTTTTTCTCAGGTATAATACAGCGAGCTCAAAAAAAAGGAAAAGTATGGTAAGTTTTTAAAATTAAAAAAACTGAAAATAGGGGAAAATAAAATAAATGAGAAATTAATAACACAAACATCAAGATTTGTAACAAATAAAAAATAGAAAATGAAAAAAAAAAAAAAACCTGTTTGGCATTAAAAAATGAAAAAAGTGAAAAAAATAAGTTAAAAACATGTTTATTATTTTTTTATATTTTTTTTAAAACACGTTTTTTTAAGAATTAAAATATGCTTTTTGTGACTATGATATATATATATATACACACACACACATACCTAAGTTTTGTTTTTTAAATTACCTCATTAATTTGCAACCTCACCAGTACTCACATCCTACACTTATATGACATAGATCTGACCAGCCAACGGAATCGTATGGAACATTTGTGGAGCCAGGTCTGACATGCTTAATGTTGGTTACATTCAGGGTTAAGTCAAACAGAAAGTTTTATACTTAAAATGTGCTTGGACGGCAGATAAGCACCCAAGGGAGTAGGCCCTTGCCTAAATCTAGATCATAAGTTAAACCAACTTCCCACACATGGGTTAGGTTCACAGACGTGACATCATGTGGGTTAGAGATAATTATATATCCACTTGATGCATAGGTTGCAGCCACAATTTATATAATATAAGCCTTCCGTTTGAAGTTGCACCCACAGCTGCACATAGTTGTGATGTCGATTACAGAAGAAACATAGACGTTTAGTATGATTATCGTTCGCCTCAATTGCCTATAAACTATTGTCACCAACGGGCTTTAGTTGAAGACTTCCTTCTAATGGAATTTTGCTCCAATTATTGATTTAGAAGACACTTGGAAAGAGTGACGTATATATTTGATAGTGTTACTGTTATTGTTTCATGGTTGCTATGAAAAAAGTTTAGATGATGGTTTGCTAATCATTAAAGGGTACCCTTTTTCTTTTTTCTCTCCAAAAGGGTTTTGGCGCAACGGTCTGGTGGGTAGGGATGTCAAAATATCCGATTTGAATCAGATAGTCAACCAATCTGATATGAAAAAAATCGGATATGGAAACAAGTTTAATATTCGATTAAGAAATTGGATCAGATTCGGATTTAATAAATGACAATCTATCGGATTTGGATTCAAATATACACAAATCACTAATCGGATTCGGATACGAATTCAGATCGGGTTCATTTTTAGACAAATATCTTGTATCTAATACTATTAAAGTTTGAGAATTGACAAAATTTGGTTCAAAATTTGGATTCAATTGTAAAATCAGATTTCAGATTCGGATATGACTTTTTGTTATTCAAATTCGAATCTGAATATATGATTATCTGAAAAAATGGATATAGTGAAGGATATATCAGATCCGAATCCGATTTATTGACATTCCTATTGGTCGGGTGGCAGCCAATTTCTATTAGGGTTTAGGGTTTAGGGTTAAGTGTCAAGTGTTAGAGATATCAACATTTTGTACCGGAGGTTTGAGGACGACACTCCAACATACCAAAAGTATGCGATATACCCTAAGGAAACAATAGGTTAGATGTGAGCTTTGTGTTTCTGCCAAGTGGTGGGTCTTTCCCGTTCATCCATAAATAAATATATATATATATATATATATTCATTGCGCGCTTGAGTTTTTTTCCTTGGCAATATCTTTATGAGGAAGTTAGCTTCGTCCTTGAAAAGAAATATACAAATTGATGTATTGTACCTATCTCCTCTGAATGTGGGCAGTCATCCCTTCCTACACGTAACACAAGCCTTGAGATAGGTACCTATAATGAATAGCTGTATGTTTAATGCCAAATTCTAGAGATACTCATGGTGGAATCTAAAATATTGCAGATATTAGTCATGTCTTGTTTATAAAAGAATATGTTATGAATTGACCAATTTAATAAGTCGAAAAAGACCAAAAAGTTTCACCATTAAGTCTTGTCAATCTAGACTCTTAATTGTCTACTGGCAAGCAACTCTGGAAGACACCAAATCTAATGTGTTTGGCTTTGAGTGGCTTACAATCAAACAAATTCAGGGGCCAAGTCATAAATTTTTAACTAAGAGCTTTTGAATAATAAATTTTAAATGTTTAAGGAACATCAACATGCAAATGAAAACAATTATTTTGAGGTGCCTATGTAAAAATATATACTTTCTGTGGGATCTCATAGGCAAATTCCCAGACCTACCTTCACTCTTGGGTCTAGCCTAAGAGCACATATCTCTCTCTGCAATTGGAATTGGCTTTTTGCTCTGTAGACCATGATCACAGCAAACACCGTCAAGTCAAGCCCTTGGAAATCGACTTAAAGTACAGCACATTATGAGTGGGTCGTCTTTTTTATTATCTTATTTCAACTGCCGTTCAAAAGGAATGTTGGTTTTGTTGTAAAGGAGTTTGGTTGAATTTTAACCAGCAAAGCACATAATTTGCACCCACTCCTCTACTTATTTAGATCTAAAATAGTGAAGTTTTGGTATTTATGCATAATTGGCAAACCCATGACTCAAACTTGGATCGGCAGATGATCGAATCACAAATGGATCAGTGAATTGACTCATGAACTTGACGAGTTAACGTGTCGACTCTGTCAAGCAACCATAATGTCAGGTGATTCTAGGCGAGTCATGGGTGAGTTGGTCCGAGTTAGAAGCGAGTCAAGGTAAGGTCAACCCAAACCTTGACTTGCGGCCAGATTTGTAGGCAATCCGAGTTTACTCGAGCAATTCTTGAGTCAGGGTGAAGAGTTTGCGCGCCATGCATTTATGAATCTGGCCCGCAAAATGAAATCCAGGAAATAATTAATATCCCATATTATATCTGGGCATGCATGCCCCAATACAAATCGAAGTTGTCAGTGAGATTTGTGGCCGGTAGTTCGTGAAGACTGTTAGAAAGACCAAGATCATGTCCCAATGATGGCAGTATGCGGCCTTGTGGTACTTGTTTAGGTTATGAGGTTATAGAGGCATTTCTTCTACTTGGTTGGATGGACCTTGAAATGTTTTTGGCATAAGCGAGCCAGAAAATACTAAGCGAGCCAGAAAATACTGGTTAAGGGACACTAGTTAAAAAAAAAATTAAATTTTTAGATAACATCAATATGTAAATGAGAAAAATTAATATAAATTATTACTATAAAAATGAACATTTTTTTTTGTTGATCTGTGTCGGCAATTGCCCATCTTAAAACCTTTTTCTCTCTCTTCCTGTTCTTTTTCATTTTTTTTTTTTTTGACAAGGGCTCAACCATGTGCTCTTTTATTAGTTTATCATGAAATCTTCATGATCACGTTGAATGGCATAAGTCAAGGTTTGGTTCGAATGTGAGGGAGTTGGTGCAATAATGGGTTGGCTTTTGCTATTAAGAAAGTAGTTACCAGTTCAAATCTCATGGGCACACAAGCCACGGGTTTTTAGGCCATTTTGGGTTTAGGTGTGGCTTCCTCGTGTTAGAAAATTATTAAAAAAAAAATGGAATGCTCAAATAAGCTTAATTAATTTTGATTTTCAACTGACCTTTCTGGTTGAAAATTGAAAGAAGTTTAAAGTTCCATAGCTACAAAAAAACGTATATTATTTAAAAAAGCACGTTTAAAAACATTCAAAACTGGTCAGCTCAATAAAATGTGAAAAAAAACACGTTTTTTATTTAACAAAACATTTTTCATGTTTTTTCTTGTATTTTCGGTTATCAGATTTTTATTTTCTCATTTTTTTTGCTTATTTTTAAGATTTTGGTGACTTTCCTTTTTGTTACTGAAAGATTCATTGCATTAAAATTTATGGAAATTTCCTTTTCTTCTGTCGAAACATAACTTTGTTATTTTATACATACATAAAGTTAAAGCAACCCAGCGAAGACTTGGAAAGAAATTTACGCTAAAGGACAACCAGAACAGTCAAGAACAAGAATGAGTGCCTTCTATCTCAGTAGGTTTAACATGTCTGCAAAATTCTGTGGTCTCCGTGTCCATAAAGCAATGCTTGAGGGCTTGAATACAGGTTATCGATATCAAAGTTGAATGCGTATTGAATTTTCCTTTTAGAATGTCAAGGAAACCAAGTCTGTTGATCAGATGTAAGATATTTGATTCGAAACTAAATTCAAATACTTGCATTGGGGAAGGAAAAGATTTGCATTTGGTTATTAAAATTTGCATGGAGATATGACAATTTTTTTTACTGGATCTAATCAGGCCTGGCCGGAACCGATAATTTTTTTCTTTATATATATATAACATATATTTTATACTGCTTTAATGTAAATCTAACCAGGCCGGGCTGCCAAAACGGGATCCGGACCGGCCCGGCCCAACATCCACCCCTAGTTTTATAGCTTCTATATTCAATAATTAATTCAAAGTTAAGTTCAATTATAAGTCAAAGTAAGCAATGTCCAATAGCAGCCCACAGTCACCCAGGCCCGGATGCAGCCCACGGCCTCCGAGACAAAGAGAATGGAGGGACTTCAGGCCTCTTTTCTAGACGTTAAGTTGTTAACAGCTTGTTCACCCGAAAAATAATCCAATACGATAATTCATTGGCAACCACTACTGTAATTACTATATCAACATCTGCGAGCAACGCAGAAATTCAGTATCTCCTTTATTTTGAACATGTTGATCCAACCCTCTATGGGTTCTTTGACATTTTTCATGAATCTGCTCTAAAGATTGAGTAGATTCATAGAACAGTAAAACTCTGAATCTGTCTCAATGTACCGATAGATCCATGAGACACTCATATAGTGTCCCTTCACCAAAAAGAACACCGTAAGTAACACAAATATTGAACCAGTCTGCCTTATCCTGGCTTAAAAGATTTCTTTGTCGCATATATATATATATATATATATATATATATATATATATATATATATATATATATATATATATATATATATATATATATATAGAGAGAGAGAGAGAGAGAGAGAGAGAGAGAGAGAGAGAAAAGAGGGGATGATGTGCAACCACAACCCTGTCATTTGAGCCCCTTAATGCAATCTCTCAGCACCGTCCAGTGATGTGTCTCTCATGTGCCTCAAGTCCGACCAACTATGCTAAACAACCTTTGGCAGACAGTGAGAGAGGAGGGAAAGTGAAGGGTGAATAATGTTGATTTTGGACACATCTTTGCCTGATCCAAATCCATAATAATTTGAGAGAGAGAGAGGTGATTAATGCAGAATTTGGACACATCTTCGTCTGACCCAAATCCAGAACACTTTTGAGCTCTTTGTGCATATGACAGGCTTTACAGATGGTCCATAGATATGGACCGCCATGAATGCCAATCTCCATAAGCAATAACTTACAGTATCGTTTTGGTTGGGAATCTTGGTGAAATGTGAAATACCACCAAACAGAGAAGTCGGGGAAGCAGTTGACTCTCCGTCTCTGCTTCGAAGTCAGCATCTTGTGGCTTTCTCTAATTATGCTAGGGATGCATATGGCTGACCTACTACCGTTAACTTACTTTAACGCCGTTAAAACCAGTTAAATGCTTATATATATATATATATAAGGTGGCAGATGGTGCTGCTGCTGATCGGATTCTCGCCCATTTTCCTTCTCCACTGAGTCTCTCCTCTGTCTCATCAGCAAAACGAATGTCCAATGTGGGCAGAAAGTCTCTCATGAAAAATCCATGGCTACCCAATTACTCCCTTGGCTCTTATTGCAAGGTAATCTCTCTCTCTAACTCAGAAGACTATGGTTAACTTGTTTGCTCTCGTTCTCCGCATCTCTGACGATGAAATGCTTATTTCTGCAACTTGTTTGTTCATTTCATTTCTGGGTTATCCTTTCTTGGGAACTTTTTGGTGTCTCTTTGATTAACATGGTGTAGTTAGGGAAATTGAAGAACAAGGAAATGGTTCCCTTGTTCATAATTCAGCTAAGGAACGGCCCTAATCTAAAGTTGTTGAAGGGTTCCAGTCAGGTGGCAGAGGCAAAAAAATTGGCTCGAATGGCATTGGTTTAAAAATATTCATATCTGGTGGGGTGTACATATATATATATATAAAAGGATAAACGTTTAAAGATGTCCATTTAAAAATAAAGAAATTTGAAGAATCTGGTGTGGGCAGTCGCCTACGCCAGTCACCATGTTGCTCCGCCACGGATTACAATCGGATGTCTGCCTTCCTCTTTGTAATTTGAAAGTTTGTCCTTTCTTCATATGCAACTTCTTAGTTAAAAGAAAATGGTACTCTCTTGCCCCTTTCACATTTAGGGGAGAAGAGATTGAGAGAGAGTAACACCTGCAAAAATCAAGCAAAAATAATCTTTAAACGTCAAGAAAGGTGGGAAAGGCAATACATGGAGAGGTTTAAATATTAATATATGTCAGATCTGTCTCCTAAATAATCTTAAATGCCATTAATTAAAACCCTTATAATGAAGAAAGTTGGGAGGAAACCGTCGAGTGGCCTATCTCTTAAATGTGTAAATTATTAGAAACCGAAAGCTACAACCAAAACGACCATCTTAATTTCAGATTATTATAATAGACAAAGATCCCACCGCGTCGGACTCTGCCTTCATGGTTCATTAGTCACAGGTGGCAATCTGGCCATAAGGTTGAGAGAGACTTCTTATGAAAGTCATTAAATGAGAATTGAAAGATTAATTTAATTGCTTGGTTGATAATAAAATAATTTTGCTGCCTTCTTTTGTTTTAAATTATCATATGCACCACATCCTCATGGATGGAGAAATGCCAGCGACATGTTACATTAAATCCTTGTTTTATATGTGTTTGGTCTTTTTTTTAATAATGGAAGGCATGTCGGCAAGATCAGATGGCAGGTGGGTTAAGCTTCAAACCTCTATAATGAAGGGGGTTTGAATATGCTTCAAGGGTATAGTATAGCAGACTAGAGCCTGTTAATAGCAGGTCTTGAGTTTGATTCTCGTGGGCGTTATGCTCTTCCATCTTATCTTACGGTGGTTGAACGCGACATTCAAGTTGATGGCTGCACCGCTATCATCACTAGGACTCTAAAAGCAAGGAGACTGGATTGGTCTTTGGGCTTTTTCCGGATGGTTGGAATGAACCTCGCACTCACACGAAGGAAGTTTGAAGAATCTAAAATATTACGGCAGAGTACGGATTAAATAGGTCATTCAAGAACAAGAACAAAATATTCCATGAATCTGAACCTATCTATCTCAATCTGTTGCCACAATCAAATGGTCCCCAAATAAAGAACAAGTTGGCTCAGTTAAAAGGAAATACAGCCATGATTGATTTAATATAATCATCTATTTGGCATGGCACAGAATTTTTTGTTAACTGTAATTTTCTTCAATTATCATGTAAACAAGGGGAAAATTACATTTCTTGTCACCATTGTCATATCATTTTTTTTATGATATACAAATATTTTTGTATTGTACAATATCTATCGTTATATAATGGACAACTACATGCGAACAAAATATTTACTGAATTTGTCAAAGACATGACTCACCTAATTACCTAAACCACCACTTGGACTTGCCTAAGTGGTCAGCTGTGAAGTAACCCTCTATATTGGATTAGTTACATTATTTCTCGAATTGCTCACCATAGAAGAAAATGTGGAGGCTTCAGCTCGCAGCCATAGTCATACAGTAAGATGAAAAACTCATCCTGCTTGCCCGAATAGAGCTTCAAGTTCGAGTAATTAATCGGGTTTACCACATTCTCCTTCTTACTTCAATTGGTGTTGAAGGGGACAGGAGAAGAATCATTTAATGGCGTGGTGACTGTAGCAAGTTTGGAAAAGGATGGATGAGTTACCAATTTAATGTTTCTCGTGTGACCCATGTCTGACAATCATATAGATATTTCCCAATAAACCATTATCATTTTGAAACAGTCCTCTTGGATTTAATCATGAGGTGTCACAAAAGGAAAAAAAAAGGCCAAAAAAAGTAGATTCAATAATGAGATGATAAAAAAGGTAAGAAAAGCCAACTCTAAAATGATATATATATATATATATATATATATATATATATATCCTAGACCAATTAGGTCAGAGATAAAAAAACTACACCTTTTAAATTTTTAATAAATTATATGTTAAATAAAATATAAACATTCTAGACCATCTACAAACACTAATTAACATAAAATAATTCTTAGTTTACGTTCTTTTTATAAAAAAATATTAATTGATCTACTAGTAAAATTTGATGATATAATGGCCGTTCGTTTTCCTATTACTATAAAATCATTATTAAACTAAAAAAGAATTAGCTTATGTTTATGACCAAAACATTTTCAGGACCAAACTCTGCCCTAAATGTTAAGGCAGATTCATGGAACATTAAGACTTATGTTCCATGAATTTGACACAATCTTGGGGTTAAATTTATCATATATTATCTGCAGCATCATGGATGCTCTGTGAATATCCCAATAAGCTGCTCAAAGATTGGAACAACTACATTAAATCCTAAAACTAATGCTTCATAAATCTAGTTTTTATTGTCATGGAAAAACTAGGACTTAGAACTTGCATATCGTTCACCTTTTACTGTCAAAACATGTATACAATTAAATATATATGATCGCTATAATTAAAACATTCGAATTAAATACATTGTACTTTATACAATATATTGTTGAACATATGTCATTAGTCAATTCGTTAACAGTAACTTTTATTTGTTTGTTACGTGAGTGGGTGAGGGTCTCACTATCTCTCGCTTGTTGCCATTCACGTCTAATATTATTCTTGTCAAAATACACTCACTTTTTTAGTCATCACTGTAATCTCCTTTATGGACGCTGTACAGGCAGAACCAGAAAATTTATGTGCTTTTCATTTGCAAAATTCCTAAAGGCCATAGTTATTTTCCAAAAATTCTCATAACAATCTTCTACTTTTTTTTGGCCCCACTACCTCCTTGTTTGTTCCGCGCTACTCGGTGGGGAGCCACTTGCATCTTATACTCCTCTGGAGGAGGTACTTATCTTTCATAACCTGCTTTACTACATAATCTCTTTAGCGGCACGTAACTTTAAGGCTACACACCAGCCTAGTCGAGTTCGAGTTGGGTCAGTTCGAGCTCACTTGAAATCGAGTCCAGTTTGACAAAATAAGCTTGAGCTCCTCTCGACAATATAATGTCAAGCTTGAACTGGACTCATTTATGTAAGGCATGCCTGGTTTTCTGTAATTTATTTAACACAATTAACTCATTTAGTTGCTACTCATTTAATTATTTTTTCATTATAATTCAATATTAATTATGCAGTTGAGCCAAGTTGAATTTAAACTAATTGAATTTTTACACTTTGAACTTGACTTGAACTTGACTTGTTTAACATTTCAGCATATATATGAATTCAAACTCCACTCATTTGTAAAGAAGTATAATTGAATCCCTCTGTAACGAGTGACTACCAGTGGAGCTCAAGGTAGCTCGACTCCTTGTGCAGCCCTAGTGATCTTACACCTTTTTCTAAATTTTTTTATTACTTAAATCTCTCTCAATGCATTTAAGTTTATAAAAATGATGGGAAAATTTATATATATATATAATTTGTGAATTTATCCATTCAGATCTAAACGAAAAAATCCTTCAGCCTCACAATTTTGATGGATTCTATCCAGTGGTGGAAATTAGACCAAATTAAAAAAGATTGAAGGATTTATATATATATAGCAACAATTGAAGTGTAGGCATGAACCAAGTGAAAAAAAGCCAAAACTGAAGACCGATAGCCATCTCACTGAGTTCCATTAACTGCACACACTCAAGCTGCGCAGTCAACCTTGGCAACCCGCAAGTGCCATCTCGGTGACGTTGAAAGGACGTCTCATATGAAAGGCAAGGTATCGGACGTCAGATATTCCAGATGGACGGCCCACGTCTTCCAGACATTCAGAACCGTACGCAGAAACCCATCCTGCACCTTTGCTCACGGACTCCCCGTTCGAATCCCAAACCCATGGGCCTTTTAATCACTGCTTCACCTTTTCATTCTTACAGAAAGAAAGAAGACTAAGCAGTCGCTGTGGGAGTGGCGAGAGGAAGAAGAGGAGCTCCATTGAAGGAGGGGAAGTTCAGATTCTGCCTTAGAAGACAACTGCCACTGTCGTCGTCCTTCCTCCTGTTTCTGTCTCCACCATTCATCAGAAGGTGTAAGCCTGCATCTGACGGTCAATATTCTTGCCTGCTCTTCGTTTTCTCTCTCTCTCTCAATGACATACTGCAAACTTCACCGTTACGCATTCACTGGACCGCCGCTTCCATCTCTTCTCCCCATGGCCGGGCTTCCAATTTCTGCAACTACAAACAAAGGTCAAAGTGCAAGAAAGCACCAAGCTTGTCAATTTCAAAACTCAGTCATTAATGCTCCTACGGCCATTTCTTCCTCCTCCGTCTCTAGACAACTACCAAACAAAAACTTGTGAAGGAAAAACCCATTAATTCGTCCCTCTCCTTTCGTGTTCCCATCTCCCCACGTCCTTTTCTCTCTCTGTAAAACTCGGCAACCAGAAAGGAGCGCCGATGAAGATGGCACCCCAAAATCTTCTCATTCTCAGTCTTTGCTGCTTTCTCTTTTCAATATTATTCCCGGCGGCGTCTTCTGCTCCTTCCTGCAACTCTTCCGACTACCACATGGCGAAGTCAGCCTTCAGGTCGCTGATGGGATTCCACCCGGCTACCTTCCTCAACTGCTCTGCCACCATTAGAGAGCTCAACCTTTCGTCCAAGGGCCTCCAGGGCACAGTCTCCTGGGCCAACATCGCGAAGCTCGGCCATCTCCGGACGTTGGATCTCTCCAACAACTCCATTCAAGGATCCCTTCCAGGCAGTTTCTGGTATACCACCAAGCTGCTGCATCTCAACCTCGCCGGCAACCAACTCGGCGGCTGCATCGGTTTCCGGTCAGCGGACCCGAGTGGACGCGTTCCGACTCTCCAGACCCTCATCCTCTCCAACAACCGGTTTACAGGCTGCATCTCGCTCCTGCCCTTCCGGAACCTCAGAATCCTAGACGTCTCGGGCAACCGGATCACGAACAACTCGGTTCTCGTTCAGGCTTTCGACCTGGGGCGTCTGGAATTCCTGTCGGCTTCCGGCAACGGAATCGGCTCCATTCCGAGTCAGTTGAATAATTCGAGTCGCATCGTTCACCTCGACGTCTCCAACTGCAGTCTCTCCGGCAGCTTGAGACCCATTTCTTTTCTTCCGAGCCTTTCGTATTTGGACGTCTCGAGGAACCGCCTCAGCGGTTCGTTCCCGAGTGACTTCCCTCCGATTCGCAACCTGAGGTTCATGAACATCTCGTTCAACCGGTTCACTGGTACTTTGGGCGACGATACGGCCCACAGATTCGGCAGCTCTGCTTTCATCGATTCGGGACTGACGGCCGTTCGCGCCCCTGTTCCGCATCCGGTTCTCCCAAAAACCGGCCCGAGTCCTTTGAAATGGAATCATACCAAGGCCGTCATCATCTCCGTATCGGCGTCGGCAGCTGCATGCATTCTGGTGGTAGCAATTCTTCTGATATGTTTATACAGGAGGAGGAAGAAGAAGCCTAAGATGGAATGGGCCGTCTCGAAGACACCGATTCCGGTTAAAATCAACGAACTCGGTCCGTTCTCCTTCCAAACCGATACGTGCACCTGGGTTGCGGATATCAAGGAACCGACGTCGGCCGCCGTCGTGATATTCGAGAAGCCGTTGCTGAGCCTCACGTTCGCCGACCTCTTGGGCGCGACGACCCGCTTCAGTCGGGAGTCTCAGTTGGCCGAGTCGCGAAGCGGACCGGTTTACAGGGCGGTTCTGGCCGGGGACATTCATGTGGCGATCAAGGTGCTGGAGCTTGCTAGGGACACTGAAGTGGAGGAAGCGGTGGCAAAGCTGGAGGCCCTGGGCAGGCTCAAGCATCCCAACATATTGCCCCTTCTAGGGTACTGCATAGCAGGTACGTCAGGGGTACTTTTGTCATTTCATCTTCACATTTAAAAATTTAAAAAAAAAAATCATGCACTTGCTCAAACCAGTTTAAATGTCAGCTAATTATTGTGAGCTTGGTATGCTTGCGTCACTTCCTTTTGTCAACAAAGTCTTTAGGACGTGGAAGCCTACCTTTTAAGGCGGCTTTACGTATAGAACTGCTTTAGGACATGAGTGAATCTATTCTTGCTTTGTTCAAATTCAAAATAGCATTTGCCACCGTTTGCATTTCAAAAAAATAGTGCCCACAAGAATCGAACTGATGATAGGTTTTTATTGGCCTGTCAACTCGACCAACTACACTATAGCCGACAAGACTCTTTGGGGCTTTTGATGACTTGAAACTAACAATTAAAATTTTGGTAAAATCCTGTCTTCGGTTTGAAATGATAAAGGGTCTCCAGAATTTTGTTTACTACTCACTTTTTGACTAAGAATAAGTTTTTGCCAAAAATATATTCTTCAACAAAAAATCTTGCCATCTAACACACGACCCTTATGAAATTGGGAGTAAGTATTGAATTAGAGCGAGAGTTTTCAAACTTAGACTTGTGTATCTTTTTTTTGCTCTTGTATTCCATTGTTTCCAAGACTTTCTCGAAAAGACATTCTTCTTGTCAACTTTCATGAGATTAATTTGCTCGACCGTGGTTTTAATGCGAACAGTATGTATGTAGCATAACTTCAGCACAAAAAGTGAACATCAATGCAGAAACATGAGACATTGAATGGGATGTATAATTAATGTCGCAGGGAAGGAGAAGCTGCTGCTGTACGAGTTCATGGCGAATGGGAATCTTCACCAGTGGCTTCACGAGCTCCCAACTGGAGCGACCAACGTGGAGGACTGGAGCACGGACACATGGGAGCAGCAGCCCGGCTCGGCCGAAAGGGCTGGCTGGATCACCCGGCACCGCATCGCCCTGGGCATCGCCAGAGGGCTCGCCTGCCTGCACCACGCCGGCGCCCGGCCGGTCATCCACGGCCGCCTCACCCTCTCCAACATCCTCTTGGACGATGACCTGGAGCCCCGGATCTCGGATTTCGGATTCGGAGATATTATCGGCCATGAGTCTCACGACCAACCACAATCCTCTGCCCGTGGATCGGATCCGGAAAGCCCGGAATCCGATGTGTACAGCTATGGGGTGGTGCTGCTGGAGCTGATGACCGGACGGGCTGGGTCGGAGGAGATGGTGGGGTGGGTCCGGAGATTAGTCCGGGAGAAGCAGGGCGAGAAGGCCATCGATCCGAGACTGAAACCGTCTGGGTCCGATACCGGCATGGTCGAGTGCTTGCGGGTCGGGTACCTGTGCACGGCCGAGTCCAGCGAGAAGCGGCCCACGATGCAGCAGGTTGTTGGTCTGCTTAAGGACATAAATTAATGCAAAAGACCAACCAGTCTGCTGTCCATGAAAGATTCTTACTCCATCTTCTTCGTCTTCAACTCCATCTTCTTCGTCTTTGGTTCATGGAGTCTCTTTTTTCTTTTTTGTTCTTCCTTCTCCTCTTCATTTGTATTTTTTTCTTTTACTTTACCCTGTATAGTGCAATTGATGAATTACGAAATCTGTTTTCCCAATGGAATTTTTGAGATTTTTTTTCTTGGTCATCTTCTAGGGCCATCTAATAAAGTTGATCAGCAGCCCATTGATTACAATTTTCCAAAGACTCAGTTCTTGAGAAGACCATTGTGCCTGCCTAATCTTCATTGTGATTGATTAATACCGTAACTTCTAAAGGACGATTAAGACGTAAACAAAGCAAATGTTAATGAGGTATTAAAACATAAATAAGCAATTTCCTATAGGCTTATACGGGGCAATTGCCCCCACAAGCTCAGAGACTGCAAGCAAATAATAGCGATTTCAGGTGGACTTGACCTTGGAGATTCTTTTTGGACAAGTTTCAGCCAAAATAGAAACTTGAAAGACATGAGGATTGGCCTCTGGCTAGAAATATTTAAACTTTGAAGAGCTGAAATCCTCCGGCCATCCGGACTGCATCGTCCTCTTAAACTTTAGAAGAATATTGTGAGAAAGATAGATTCTCAAGCTTTAATTAAAGTTAGTAAGAGTTACACTGTTGAACTATGATCTAAACCTGGTTTTATTTTGAACATGCGATGAGATGCCAAATATTGATTGGTCTTACAGATGCCAGTCTTGAACAGCTGGGTCCATGGGCACATGCACCTGTCCCTGCCGCCTGACCCCCTTTCTACTTTTATCACACTATTTGGTCTCCCCCCTTCTCTCTCTCTCTCTCTCTTGGTAACTTTTGAGAACAATCGGTACGAAAACTGGATGGAATCACAGGCACTAAAAATTTTTTGCAGGAAAAGGACTAAATCTAGATAAGATATCAACATTTCTGGATTTTGGGTTGTACCAAATTGTAAGATTAGATGCCACAAAGACTTGAAAATTTTCCTGATTTTTCAGACTTCCCACTGTCAGCATCAGTCACGAGGACTAGACATTAGAGCTGTTCCCCTCAGATCAAGTGAAATAAATGTCTTGTTACTTCAATTTCTTTTGTTCCTCTCTCTTTTCGTTGGTAGTGTACAAATCGATCCATTGTTGAGGCTAGACATATATGATCTACATGTATGTAAAATTTGTAAGAGCTAGAGGTCTGTAGATCTTAGAAACTTTGCATAGATGTAATATTTGGCTTTGCAAAATCTTACTTTACTAAGATGAAAAAACATATAGTAAACAAGTGTTTGGCTTTGAGAAATCTTACTTTACTAAGATAAAAAAGCATACACAAAAAATATGGTTTTGCGTGATTGATTCCTATAGTTATATGAAACTTCCTATAAAAATGGTTATATGAAACTTGTGAAGTTAATTGAACCTATTATTTGTAAGTTGTGTAATTTAGTTTATTTCAACTAGTTATGACTCATGAGACCAACTTTCACAAGTTTTATAAATCAGACTAATTAACTAAAAAATAATCATTTAAAGTTTTTTTTGTTTGTTTAAGCCATAATCATGTATTCCTAAGTGGTGTATGAGTTGTCTATCAATCAAGTACAGGATAATATCGTGAAAATAACTGTTAATGTTAGAAAAAACATAATTAAGAAATGGACAAAGTATCCTTCAGTTTAAGAAAAAAATAAGTGTTCGTTTGCCCTTGTGTTTTGGGGAAGTCTTGGTCCAACTTTTTCTTTCCTTCTTCTTCTTAGCATGGAAAAAGGGGGATCCAAGAAGAAGCTCACCTGATTGAATTCTAACCGTGTTTGACTGCCTCCTTGTATTTGAAGGATAACTTCTTGAAAAGAAAAAAAAAAAGGAAAAAGTAATCCAGGCCACCATCAAACACTTTCTTTAACATACGTTCGATCAAGATATACTTACATGTTAACGTCGAGTCCTGAATGATCAAGTGCTTTCCCATGGGACTTTTTTCACTCAATATCCCACGGTCAAAAAGCTAGTCTCCCGATGGTGAATTAATCCTAGACTTAATTTCTTGAATTGCCATTTTCTTGACTAGGATGAAGATATCCAATCCGTCAAACGTGAGGTTGGTGATCAAGATCCAGTCTGGGGCCACCTTCCTGTCACATGACAGGAGTCAGACTAGCTTTACTTTTTCGTCGTCCGTTGCCTTTTGAAAATTAACTGTACGACTGTCGTTCTGATTAGACTCAGTCTTCATACTAAACTAAGAGAATATATGGCAATAACTAATTCAGCGTTTGTAAATTTATGAGTAATTCACAAAAGTGGCGGATAGTTTACCTAATGACATTCAGCTACCCAACTTACTTACTTAAAAACCACGTTGCTGCCGGCAATGGAAAAGTCCAAAATTAATTTTTTTTATAAAGGTGTGATGCTGATGAGACAAGAGAATAAAAATGTATGAGAGAGAGATAAAAAGCCTGCGGTCGCCATAAGGTTCATCCTTTCTCACTGCATTATGGGTTTGTAAGCTTTGTAAAAAGGAAGCGACTTTTCTGTCAGCTTGTTGTTTTCTTGAAAAAGTAATGTTTTTTAAATTTTCATTTTAACCCCAATTAGAGGATTGGAAATTGCAACAGAAAATCACAAACTTAAGAACGGCTTTGAATGAGGCAAATATGTCTCGCAAAAAAAAACAAAACAAAAATTGAATTTGAGTCATTGCATTGAGCTTTTCTTTTAGGTGTCTTAGAATTTTGATTCTGAAATCAAAGTTCTAGAATTAAATTTCCACTTCAACCTGGAATTAGAATGAAACTTCCAGTTTCAATTTTCCTTCGAGTTTGATAGTATAAACTTTTGGTTCTAAAATTAAAAAGGACTTGTTAGGTAAAAATGAGTATTAAAATTCTAGAATTCATAAATTAGTGCTTTCATGTGTTGTGCCTCAAAGAGAGACGAAAAAATTACAAAATTCTGAAATCGTAATCACTCTCCATAGAATGTGATAATAATTCCGTATTTTTTATTATGGAATGAACCTGTAATTCTAGAATCAAATTTTTTTTGTTTGATAACTCAATTCTCATCTCTGTTGATTCCAATTGAATCAAACGCCCTCTAAAGATACAAATGCATGCCTTTGCTAAATTTGCCAGGTTAAATTGTTCTACGTTTTCTTATAAATATATGATGAATCGAGTGCTTTCTCTCAGCTCTTCAGCTTTTTATCCTTCGCCAGCATTTGAGTATTTTATTGAAAAATATGAACCTAACTTGAAACTAGTGGACATGAGAGTACTGCAAATTCTGAGTAGACCACATGAATGACCAATCCTGCTTATATAGAACAACCAATAAAAAAAAATAAAAGAGCAGTTTCTTTGTTTGTAAAATGAGAAATTATTGGAGAAATTATAATATGATAATGCATCAAAAGAAAAACGCCAGAAAATCCCACTGGATGTCTGTCTTCTTCTTCCTTGCTCCGTACCACTCTTCTTTGATTTTGTTTACAAATTCTTCTTTCAATTTCTGTTTAACCATGTGATCTCTCTGACGCACTCTGCGACGTTCACATTGAGGTGCTTCGATGAGGATATATCATCTTGACCAAAAAAAGAAGTAGAAAGCTGCAGGAAAACTACTGTAACGATTGGTTTGTAGTATTCTTCACGCATTCTATGATAATATTGCCAGTAAGGATGTCAATATATCCGATTTTGGATATCCGATCAAAATCGGATATGACAAAAACAAGAAAAGGTCATGAAGGCGATAAGAATGGTACCCGGATCTAATGTCTCTCTGGAGTATTTAGATACATCGGGCAGAATTTAATATCCAATTAAGAAAGCAGATTGGATTCAGGTTTCAGAGTTGTACATCTGACTGATTTGGATTCAGATATACACAAATGCCTTCTAATTCATATTCAAACTAAATCTAATTTTAAATAAATATCATATATCCATTGCTCTTACATTTTAAAGATCAGTAGGATTCGTTTCAAAATTCGGATTCTGATGTAAATGTAAAAATAAGATTCGGATTGGCTTTGGATTGTGAAATTTGATTTCAAATTCAGATTCAACTATGATTTTTCTTCATTCATATTTGAAATCAAACATATGAATGTTTGAAAAAACAGATATGGTTAAGAGTATATCTGGTTCGAATTTGATCCATTGACATCCCCATGTTTATAGGACGCGGTTTTTCTTTCTTCCTAAACGCAAACTCGTCGCCTGAAACGCATGCATTGCAGTTGTAACTTTTTAATTGATGCTTAAATTGATGCAATTTCAAAGGTTTTCTTGGCATTGCAATTTGTTGTAAGCATGAACTTGTCAAGGTACCAAATTGACTACCATATTCTCAGAATTGCAAAGAGTTTAGAAATATATGCCTAACTATCGGATTCCTCTGCAAATCGACAATTTCATGATAATTTGCATGCTTGTGTCACATGGATGTTTTTTTAATTTATATGTTTATTTCTAAACTAACAGATATAAGGTGATCATGTCCAACTAGCTGCAACATTGGTGGCAAGTGGTCAAGCTTCTCTTGCGTGCCTGTCAAAGTTTAGCACCTATAGTTGGGCTTTTAGGATGCATTTATTTTTTTCACGTACATATTATATACACACACACAAGACATACATAAGAGTCTCATGTTTACATGTGCTGGATATTGTTGGATGGTTAAAACTTAAAAATCTATCACTAAAAAACAGTTGTCAGTTGACCATTAGCAATAGTTTATGATGCATCAACATTTATGGTATTTCAACAATGATCGATGGTGCTTTTAAGTGGTGAATTTTTTATTTTTAGTCATGTGGCAATATCCAGCATGTATATATATATATATATATATATATATATATATGTGTGTGTGTGTGTGTGTGTGTGTGTGCTGATTCTAAAAAAAAAATTTGTCACCTTTTAAATGTATCTCCCTTTATTAAATGTAACATCTAAAGAAAAAGTGGCCATTTCTAAAATGTCATGTTATTGAAATAGACGTACCAGAACAATATCCCTCATAAGCAATTGTTTAGTTAATTTGTGAAAAAGGGGACCTAATCCCAATGTCTTGATTTCTGGTAGCCATGGGAACTTGTAGATATAATTAACTATGTAAATGCTGGTTCCATGCTATTCTGTAAATTCCGAAGAAGTTCAGAATTCAAAACCAAATTGATGAACTAAGGAACGAGAGAGCAGATACAGGGAATTGTGGAGGGCCTGGTGAATGCAATGCCTTTTGTTTCTCGAATCTCATCTTGGGACTAGTTCAATAATACATCTTCCTGCATTCGTCATGTATATTGTATATTTCAGGTGAGTAGGAGGAAATCTCACTGGCAAACAATGCAATAGCTTCGGCTAAAGCAAAGCCCAAAACGACTTACATCCAAACGATTGGATTAGAAATTTGAAATTACTGAAAGTTAGAGAATCTCCAATCTGTGGAATATCATCTCCTTCTATATTTTCTTTATGTGTACTTCCTCATCTGTTAAGGCAGTGACAATTGGAGTTAGTAAACTAGCAATCACTTCATTGGAAACTAGCAATTACTTTGTATTATATATATGCCCATCTTCTGCATGGGCACTTTAATTTCTGGTGCATTTATAATAAAAACTAGCTACCAAGATCGGGGATGGTTAAAGATAGAATTAGACTTCGCTATTTGTTAAGTTAGTTTAAGGATATATACGGGAAACATCATCTAACTTTTTTAAAAGAATATTTTGTTGGAACTTACGATTGTTTTCACATGTTTCGAAGTCAGTCAGATTTAAACTAAAGAATGTCCCATTATGTAATCGTGGTGTATACATATTTAAACTCCTACCATGTTCTGCTCACGCTCCTTTTCTCAGTTCATGACCTCACCAAAGCCTTCACTTCTCTTTGACTGACCGTGCTGTTTTTGACCTTTAGCGAGTGGTGGGCACTTGTATAGCAGAAACCATCCATCCATCCATACATACATACATATATATATATATATATATATATATATATATATATATATATATATATATATATATATATATATATATATATATATATATATATATATATATATATATATATATA